>PVJH01001163.1:0-20109 GCA_004026705.1 Nesogale talazaci | reverse complement strand
CCCGCACACAACCACTGCGCCACCAGGGCTCAGCCCTGACACTGTGTTCTTTACCGCAGAGTTATGCTTCCTAAATTTCCGTGTGAACAGCACAGGATACTCTATTTCACCTGCAGCAGAGACTAGCTTAGCGGGCTCACTCCCCCCACAGTCACCTTCTCCTTTCTCTCCATATCCCAGCGCACCTTGTAGACTGGTGTGATCCGGTGACGGGTTAGAGCAATGAAATGTAGACACCAGTGGTTGTCCCTTCCGCCAGCCCTGGAATCGTCTGAACTGTCCCTCACCAGGCACTGGCTCTGAAGGGACCAACAAACAACTCTGAGGCCCTCCAGGGTGTCCCGTGACAGGAGAAGCATAGACTCTGTGAGAAGTATACTTTCAGGAGTCCAATCACTGGATTGGAACTTTTCTGGTTATATCTGGAGTGAGGATCCCAAAGCTTACCTCCTGCGAGAACCTCTGATTGGGGCCCCCAGATTTTCAAAAATGACCAGAGTTGCATTAACCCTTTCTTTTGGGATCATTCTCTTCGCTTTTCTTCCCTGCCTGTTCTTTATTTATCAGGCCATGAGGGCCTCCCAGTTTACTAACCCAATGGCTGTATTGAATTCATGGCACCCTAAACAGGGTGAAGAGCCAGGCTCAATTGGATCAGGAGAAAAAGTACAACGGATTCTCCTTGATTTTTCTTTTCTTTTTTTCCAAAAGCTTACAAGCTGAACCCTTAGGATAACCTGCTCCACTGGAGAGGCACCATGATCTAGTTTCAAGATCAGTAGGAGTCTAGAGTGATTGTCAGGAATGTGGAGGTCTCAGCACTAAGGACCCAGCAGATCTGTAGATGGTCTCTACTTTCTGACAAGGAGGAAAACCCATGGACAGGAACTTGAAAGTAGGAATTACCAGATGCATTCCGCCAATTATGAGTATTTGAATGGCTCTCTGGCTTCTGTGAGGTAGGCAGGGGCATCGTTGCATGATGCCAGCTTCTACAATCGCAGGCCAGAAAATCCCTGAGTATTCCCTGGCCCTGGGTGAGGCTGACAAACAATTGCAAGTTTCAAACAGCTTTTTTAAACATTCCGATCTGACTTTGGGTAAGTAGCATTCTTCCAGACTCCACATGCCAGTGGAGCCTTCTCTTCCTTCTTCTTCAAGTTCCAGACTGATGTTTCTGAACATGGACTCTGGGGGCCCCAATCAGAGGTTCTCGCAGGAGGTAAGCTTTGGGATCCTCACTCCAGATATAACCAGAAAAGTTCCAGTTTGGAGTGTTTTGCAAATTGGGTTTCTTGGTTTTCAAATTTGCACCTGCAGCACACCCTTCTCCTGCGTCTCTCATTTCATCATCTTCTCCTGCGGAGTGACTCAGAGTCAGCCCCTCTAAATAATCCAGAAATAGACTTATGCTAGCCCCTCTTCTTTCTAGACAAATGACATCACCATCCACTTGACTACCCAACATAACACTGCAAATCATCATGACCCCCCCCCTTCTCTCTCACCCATGTTCAATCAGTCATTTAGTCCTGCTTATACAATGCCCTGTCTTTATCTGTCCTTCCTCTCCATCCTGACTGTCACTGCTTCCTGGCCCTTTGTGATCATCCTGGGATTGGGCAGTTCAAACGGTCTCCACAGAACTCTAAAACACAGAAAACGAAGAAGAAGAAATAATAGCTAATGTGAGGGCGAGTCAAAAGGTATTGCTGCTAGGATTCCAATTCATACATGCACAGGTTTATTCCAAACAAATCCTGCTTAAATCTATATCTGCCAACAGTGGGTGGCTGCAGGCAGGTTTTTTCCCAGTGATGCACGTGGCTTCCTCTCTTTAGGGAGCCTTCAAAAATAAGTCCAATCAGACAGTGACAGCTGAGGGGATCTGCTGGACCAGGGGGTGTGCTGGATTCACGGCTGTCAGATCTGCTCAGAAGTGACAGGAACTGTTTTTTAGGAATCCAAAGGGGTCATCTTGATAAATTCTCTTGAAGGACAGAGGATGATCACAGGGACTTAGTAGGCAGAAGTTAAAAATATACAGAGAGAAAATTCGGTTGGTGAAAAAGGGCCCAGAAAATATGCATCAAGGAATTGCTTTCCACATGACAATGTACCTGTTTATTCCTCAAGAATACCAAGAGTTATCCTATAAGAATTGTGCATCTTTCCTCTAGTTCTCATATGCTTCCTCTCACCCACTATCATGCTCCCAGTTCTACCAGACAAGTCCAGCTGGAACAGGGGATATACACTTGAGTCGGAAACATGGAGAATTTATGACAGATGTTCCCACAGGACTAGTGATGGGAGTGGTGATACTGGGAGGGTAGAGAGATGGTGGAGTAGAAAGGGGGAATCAATTTCAGGGATCTACATATAACCTCCTCTCTAAGGCATGGCCAACGGGGAGGTGAGTGAATGGACATATTGGACAGTGTACGATATGAAATAGCAATTTGTAAATTATTTAAGGTTCATGGGGAGAGGGAGGAAGAAAAATATGGGGAGCTGGAAATGGGGGCCTAAGGGGAGGGAGGATGTTTTGAGAGTGATGATGGCAACAAGTGTGCAAATGAGGCCTGCATACAATTGATGTCTGCATGGATCATGATTCTTTCTTTTTTTAAATGGGGGAGAGGGGAAAGAGGAGCTTATACCAAGGGCTCAAGTGGAAAATGTTTGGAAATGAATGGGACAATATATGTGCAAATGTGCTTGACACAGATGATGTATTGAATGTTATAATAGCTGTAAGAGCCCCCAATAAAATTATTTTTTAAAAGAATTGTGTTAGGAAACTTTGCCCCATTCACCTTATAGCCTCAATCTTTCTCCTCCATACTTGTGTTCTCAGACTCAAAGAACATTTAAAAGTAACACAGTTTGAGTCCCTCAAGTGTGGAAAAACAATCATTTTGATATGGTACAAATCAAAGATTGCAAAAGGCTTTGGGGGGAAAGGCTAGAGAGATGAACACACTACCTTCAGAAGTGTTACAGACCTAAATGGAGGATGTGCCATATCTTGATATACAAATATTTGCTTAATAAAGGGGTCTATTCTTTTGCAGCAATACTTTTTGACCTAATCTTGTAGCTATTTTTAGTTTTGTTGTTAACAAACAGCTTTCATATTCCTTACTGTCTCGTTTGCCTTCTGTAACTTTTTATTGTGAACTAGACGATGATGAAGAGAATTATGTTTCCCATGCAACAATTCACACGCATTTTGTTTCATGTTCTTGATTTCAATCCCTACAATATGACATCACTCATCCCACGTCTACCCTGTGTTTCCTGTTTACATTCCTCCATCTTTCCAAACCCTTCTTGCCTTCTGGACTGCATCTTTGGGCAAATGTCCCCTTTGGATCTTGAATAAGTTGATTGTTCTAAGGCCAAGATTCTCAACCTTCCTAATGCTGTGACCTTTTAATACAGTTCCTCATATTGTGGTGACCCCCCAATCATAAAATTATTTTCCTTGCTACTTCATAACTGTAATTTTGCTACAATTATGAATCTGGCAACTCCTGTGAAAGAGTCGTTTGACCCCCAAAGGGGTCATGCTCCGCAGGTTGAAAACGGCTGTTCTGCAGAGTACTGTTTCTTGTTCTTGTCTGGAGTACTGTTGCTGACTTTAGCGGCCTCACTGTCAGCTGAAAAAGGAGCCCGTTATCACTATTTTATTCTCCCAACATTCTAGCAAGAAAATTTTCCTAGTCTTACTTTCGTACAAAAAGCTAAGACGTAAGAAGATCACTGGTAGTTACACAATTTCCGTGTCAGCAGGAAGCTAGGAAAGTAGGGCGTGGGGGGTGGGGTCCAGCCTGTCCATCAGGTCACAGCCTGATGGTACTTCCTGGTGGGCGTGGCCTTCGATGAGGAGGATCCTGGACCACCATCCTGCTCTTGAGTCACTCGGAGAGCTGCCAGCACCACCACCAGTGGAGCTGAGAGACTTTACACGCCGGTGTTGTTCCTGCATTCTGCGTCATTGCCTGTGGCATCCTGAGTCCCAAGAGGGGTTGATGGACTAATATCGGACTTGTGGCCCAGAATCCGACTTTTGGAGTTGGTCTGTGTGGGGCTGGGATGTCTTACTGAGGCATAATCCCTTGTTAATGTCAAGCGCTTTCTTACATATCTGCGTACTCCCCGACTCACCTGCATTTTGTAGGATTCTCTGTCCTTTCGGTCGGCCCCTACGGAGCTCAGTGGTTCAATCCTTTGGGTACCAAAGAGTCAGTCGTTTTAAATCCACAGGTTTCCCAGAAGATCGTTGCTTCTTTTCGGCTGCAGCTGCCAACAGTGTCTAGTTCTGGGATTAAAAAAAATATATTCTGTTGTTTCCTTAACTCAGATGAGCGCAGAAAGATGAAACTGTGCCCAGAGTGATGGAAACCCTCGACCCACTACCACCGAGTCTGTTCCTGCTCGTGGAAATCCCACACAGGGTTTCTGCAGCTGTCAATCATTCTGGAAGCAAACAGCCTCATCTTTCTAATACAGAGCAGCTGTGCGTTTGAGCGACTGACTCTGTGGTTAGCAGCCAGAGTCACATAACGAAGCCACCTGCGAGCCTCCAGAGGGCAGTTTCCACTTTGTCCTGGGGGGGCGCTCTGAGTCAGAATCAGCCGGATCGCCTTGGTGTTTCATGTGTGCCCAGTCTATCTCCACCCCCTACAGATGTAGAGGTCAGACTGTCCCAGGCTGGCCCTTGGTCCCGCTTGCCAGCCCCTACTGTCCAACCGCAGCAATGTGACAGCTATCTGAGCTCGGCACTGGGCTCCGTGGACATGCGAGGCCTTGGCACTTGTCCCCGTGCTGTCCCTGGCATCTGACCTAGGCTGTCCCTGCTTTTAGCTTCTCTGAAGTTGACAATTGCCAGCACTGACCAGCTAACGGTGATTCTAGCTCTAGACCCTGGTCTGATCGGTCTTTATCATCCTTTAGACTGAACTCATCAGAGGCAGAAAAGACCCTATCTTTGATCTTGGGAGATTATTCGTAATACCTGATTTAAAATAAGTCGCTCATGAACACATGCTGATTGAATAAACTATTATTTCCGAAGCAAGTGGCTGTGGGATATTAGGGGCGCCTGCTACATAAATTATTCAGGTCCTGGGAAGCATACTCCACCTTCTGAAATTCCTGTTAGGCACCCAGGGAGGAAAAATGCTTATGACTATATGTGATTCTTTTTCACCAGCATAAGAAACCATTACACCTATAAAGCAGTTTTCCTTATTTTCTTCCGTTATGGGCTGGTGGGGTTTTTTGTTTTTTGTTTTTAATAAATTTGACTGTGTCGTCTGCAGGGCATATTCATTTCACTTTATGCTATCTATTTAGCTGTTGGCTTTTCACCAAGCACCTGGGATAAACCACTCCCTCTGGCTATACCATGACTCAGTGTCATAGAGTTGATTCCCACTCACAGTCTCCCGATAGGCAGCGCAGACCTGGCTCAGAGGAAGCCTGGGCTGTCCTCATGACTGAAGCAGACGGCCACGTTGTCCCCCTGTGAAGTGGCTGGGGGGCTTGAGCCTCCACCTTTTCACTGTAATAGCCTAGGACCCCAGTGGCACCAAGCCCCTGACCACCCTCCACCCTCACCACTACTTTGCCTAAATTTCTCGAAGGAAGTCTTATCCTTGTGGTTTTAGGGCCTCTTGTTGAGTAATCTCAGGTAAAGTGTATGCTTCAAGAGATTGCTGACCCTGGCTGCTTTCCAAGTGTTGGCGACTGTAACTGTAGCTTGGCATTGGATTCAATTATCACAACTTTCACAAGACACCTCTTCTTCAAACATTTTGGGCTCCGCTTTAAAACAAGAAACAAGAAAAACAAAACAGATTTCCCAAAAGATCGTTGCTTCTTTTCAACTCCAGCTGCCTACTTTTCAACTCCAGTGTATAGTTCTGAAAATTAAAAAAAAAAATTCTGTTGTTTCCTTAACTCAAGTAAGCGCAGAATTACTCAAATCCTAACATTCTATTGTCTCATGAAGAAGAAAAGAAAGAACACTTTGAAATTATGAAAAATCTAAAACATATGCTTTATAGAAATGCAAATTCATACAAGATACTGCTTCTTATCTACTTGTCTATCCAATTACCTAAAACATACACTTTAGGGAAAATGCAAATAGATGTAACAATGAAATCGTGGATCCAAAACAATGGTTACTTTTCAGTGCTGGGGAGGCATTATTGAATGTTACTAGCAAAAATGTAGAAACTTTACTGAAAGCCTCTTGTCAGTATGATTCACCAGAACTCAAAATCTTTCATTTAAACATGCATGTAAACTTGAAACAAGAAATGATTCTTAGAGAAAGTTATCCTAAAGAAACAATTGAGGATAAAGCCAAAGCTTAGCTAAATGATGATTCTTCTAGCAATTGAGCTAGATGTCTGGGGGTTGAATGGTGTATCATTTCACAAACAAGCGCATGGATCTTGCTTGCTAATGCTCTGTAAACATACAGCTTGACCTTCAGTAGGGGAGGCATGCTTATTCATTCACTTCTTTCTGGAGCTGATCATTGGGCCCGCCCTCCCAGGAAGTAAGTACGACTCTCCTTTACCCCCTTCCCAGCTCCATTACAGGGCCAACCAGGTAAGCAGGTAGCTGAGCCTCTCCAAACCTGAGACAGGGATCTGAGGAAGAAGCTGGGTGGGGGCCGGGGCAAGACGGGAGAGAGTTAACATCCTAGAAGCAAGAAAAGGAGGAAAGCAGGAAGGCAGGGCGGAGGGCTCTTCCCGAAGATCGCAACCCGGCTGGGAGGCAGGAAAGCGCTCCCTTGCGCCACCTTCTGACTTGTACGTGTATGTACACCAAATAGAAAGGTTTCTTGCTAGCTCCTGAACAGCCGCCTTTCACAGGGGTCGCCCTATTGATAACAATAGCAAAATGACAGTGATGAATTAGCAACGGAAATAACTTTATGATCAGGGGTCATCACAACATGAGGAACTGTATTAAAGGCAGGCGGCATGAAGAAGACTGAGAACCACCGCTTCTGGATCTAATGGCAAGGAGAGAGCTTAGAACTTACAATAAGAAATAAACCCCAAAAATAAATTGAATAGTACAATTTTTTTAATTTAAGAGAAATAATCAAAAGGTACATCCCACCACCGGAGAGCAGTGATGCCCCTCCCAAAAAAAAGGTACAACAACAGGAGAGTAGTCGAAAAGTTTCTATTAATTATTATTAACCAATATGAAATATTCTTCACAGTATACTATTTAGAGGGAAAAAATAGGTTATACATACATATATGTATGTGGATTGAGTATGGAATACTGCACTTCAAAGTATGAACAGAATTCTAGGCACTGAAAATAGATACAGCAGTAAATAGCACACACCAGACACCACCCAAGAGCTCGCATTCTCTCGGGGAAGGATTTAACATAAATATGTTAATAGATATACACTATCTATTTGTTAAAATACTACTCACACACACCACTTCAAATACTGGAGTTTGGAATGGGCAAAGTAAACGGATACAGCTGGTGCTGGACCTTTTTTTTTCTTTTTTAATCATTTTATTGAGGGCTCGTACAACTCTTATCACACTCCCTCCATCCATCCATCGCATCGAACACATTTGTACATTTGTTGCCATCATCAGAAATCTCAGACGCTCTATGGAAAACAGTCAATAATACCACGTTGAACACTGTGAGAAAGGCAGTTGTGCGAACGAGTTGTCCGTAAGGTAAAGTGACCAGATTTTAAGCAGGACACCATTGACTGGGGGAAGGGGAAGGTTCTATATAGAGCTACAAAAATGTTCATAGAATGCAAAAATAGTATGGTAATAAATTTAATTTTTAAATGTGGCGGGACGTTGTTAAATTGTTAAAAAGCAGGACGTGTGGTCACTTTAAATGGTTCAAGGAAGGCTTCCAGGGAGGGAAGTCCACGCTGACACCTGAAAAGAGGTAGGCAGCAGACCTCAGAGGAAACCTTTTAGAGAAGCCATCAAAGGTTTGAAGGCACAGGAAAGGATGCAAGGTGGGAGGGCAGACAGACAGACTGGACAGAGGATCAACTTCATTCCAGAAACTTAATTTGGTGTCCACGGTCCTGAGGGATTGAGTGAAGAGGGAGGAACAGGAAAGCAGGTACTGGGGAGAGAAACAGAGGACCTCGGGACAACAGCTTGAGGAGTGAGGCCTCTGAAAGGCCCCATGAGGGCCTCTGGGGATCCGGAAATAGTGTGGGCCCTCATGCAAGCCTCCTTTGAGAGAAAATGGTTCAACCGTGAGAGGAACGATGGACATCGTTAAAGTCTATTTCTGATGACTATTTAGTCACAGGGAAATGTTTACTCAACGACTTTAAGGTTACAAAACAATGGATAGTTAGAAAAATAAATCATTCTGCATTACCATGGGTTAAATTCATGACACTATCAACAGAATGACCTTATGATCCAGGGAGATGACTAATGATGTTCTTCAACATAAAATGACAAACCTATATGGCAATACACTGAAGTAGTGGATGGACTTTGGGTCTCCACTCATACCCTCCCTCAATACAAGAATACTTTGTTCTAACAAACCAGCACTCTGTGACGCTTACCCTCCCTGCACAATCGCTGAAAGCATAGGGTGCATAAGCAAATGTAGTGAAGAAAGCTGACGGTGCCCAGCTATTAAAAGATATAGCGCCTGGGGTCTTAAAAGGCTTGAAGGTAAACAAGCGGACATCTAGCAGAGAAGCACCAAGCCCACATGGAAGAAATACACCAGCTGGTGTGATCATGAAGGGTCATCAGGACTGGGTAGCAAGTATCAGAAGACCCATGGCAAACAAACAAACAAAAACATACTGTTGAAAACAAGGAGGGTTGTAGACAGTGGAACATCTCCCCACAGAGGGATCACAGGGAAGGAATGAGTCAACCAGGACACAGTAAAGCACTGATGAAACACACAATATTGCTCTGGTTCCTTGAGGCTTCCTCAACCTCACTATCATGAGCCCAGTACTGCCTTTCACATCAGACGAGACCTGAGTATGTACATAGGTATAGATAAGAGATAGGAGCTCAGGGGATACATGAAATCCAGAAACAGGAATGGGAGTGGTGATACCAGAAGGGTAGGAGGAAGGGGTGGGGGGGAGAGAAGGGGAGAAAGGGAGAACCAATAACAATGATTGACATATTACACACACACACACCCCTCCAGGGGGAAGAACAACAGAAACCATGGGGGAAGGGAGACAGTGGTCAGTGTAAGACAGTTGTTCTCAACCTTCCTAATGCCTCGACCCTCTAATACAGTTCCTCATGTTGTGGTGAGCCCCCACCCCAAAATTATTTTTGCTGTTACTTCATAACTGTAACTTTGATACTGTTATGAATCGAATAATCCCTGTGAAATGATCTTTCAACCCCCAAAGGGGTCATTACCCACAGGCTGAGAACTGCTGGTGTAAGATATGAAAATAATAATAATTTATAATTTATCAAGGGGTCATGGAAGAGAGACTGATACCAAGGGCGTAATAGAAGGTAAATGTTGAGGGGGGGAAAGGATGGCAATATATGTACAAATATGCCTGAGACAATTGATGTGTGGATTATAATGAGAGTTGTGTAAGAGCCACCAATAGAATGATCTTTTAATAACAAATATTTTTTAAATGACAAAGCTGTCTCCCTGGTGAAGGAGAGGCCTATATAAACAATAGATGGATGATGGCATTTGGGCATGTACTTAATCCTACCTCAAGATGAAAACAATTGTTTCTTGCAACATGGCCCCTGCTTGATACTTGCCCTCATGGAGAGAGCACAGAAGATATGGGTGCTATAGCAAAATATGATGAGGAAACTAGATGGTGCCCGGCTATCAGAAAGAACAGAGTCTGGGGCCTTAAAGAGTTATCTTCAAACAAGCAACCTCTAAGTGAGACGTCAACCAAGCTCACATGGAAGAAGCGCACCAGCCTAAGTGATCCAAAGATTGCAAATAATATAATCCAAATCCAAAGGAGGGAATCGTATCTGAGTTTAAATGGTGAGCTCTTGGTTTACAGAAGGTTATGGATGACAGTGGAACCTTAAAATCCATTTGCAGGATCCCCAGGGAGATTAAGCCCCCAGTGGATCCCCTCTGACCAGAGTCAAGGGATGTGCACAGCCTTCCTATCAGACAGAGAGCATTGCATATGGTAGATATAGTTAGGTTAAAAAGTAATGTCTTATCTGATCTCCCTTTTGATCCATTTAAAAGTTGTTTTCAGTTTAAAAAAAAAAAGGTGGGAGGGGCTGAGTCCCAGTGGCGTAGTGCTTGTGCGCGGGACTGCGGTCCACTGGGTTGGAGGTTCGATTCCAGCAGTGGGGCTGGGCCTCCTACTCCCACCACCGGAGAGCAGTGATGCCCCCAAAACAAAACAAAACAAAAGGTGGGGAGGGTGCAGATTAAGATCAGGTGAATCCCTCCTGAGAGTAGATAGGGATGTAACAGCCTTGCTAACTGTCAGGTTAAAATTTAACACTTCAACTGGCTGCTCTGAAAAGCCCTCTTTGCCTTGTTCCCGGATTCCACACCGTGGACTCGGGCTGTTCCCTCTCCAGAGACCCCGAACTCCCGCCTCCTTTGTCATTGCTGTCCCGGGGCATCCCAGCGCCCACCGTGTCAGACGCGGCCACGGACCCCAGCTCCGAGATCCCCACCAAGGACTTAGAGGAGAAGGAGGAGGTTGTGGAGGCGGCGGAGAATGGAAGAGATGCCCCGGCTAACGCGCACGCACATGAGGAAAATGGGGCACAGGAGGCTGACAACAAGGTGGATGAAGAGGAGGAAGAAGGTGGGGAAGAGGAGGAGGGAGAGGAGGGGGGAAATGGTGAAGAAGATGACGGTGAGGAGGCCGAGGCAGCTGCAGGCAAACGGGCAGCTGAAGGGGATGAGGATGCCGATGCGGACACCAAGAAGCAGAAGACTGCGGAGGATGACCAGACAGCAAAAGGGAAAAGTTCACCTTCAAACAACAAAACAAAAACGCAAGGCCTCCGTGCCCTCTTCACCCTCCACTGGCCGTCTCAGAATCTGAACGTGGTCACCTTCAAGTGCAGAGTCTCGCCCGTGCGCCCACCTCGGGTTGCGCCACCCACCGCAGACCCGCGCGCACCTCCACCCACCAAACACACCGGGAATCCGCGACAGGGGAGGCCAAAAGAACCACAACTTCCCAGCCCCTGCTTTTTTTTCTTAAAAGTACTTTAAAAAGGAAAATTTGTTTGTATTTTTTATTTACATTTTATATTTTCGTACATATTGTTAGGGGGCAGCCATTTGTTACTGATCTCAGATGATCAAATCAGCCTTTGAAGCGTTCTCCGTCTTACTTCTGACTTTACTTGTGGTGTGACCAGGTTCATTATAATCTCAAGGAGAAAAAAAAAAAACCTTGTTAAAAAAAAAAGCAAAAACAACAACAACAAAATGCAATCGTGTTCACAGCGTTCCAGTAACGGTCTTTGTGTATGTACTTACCTCTACTCTGAGTAGTTGGTTTGTATGAGATGGCTTAAAAAGTCAAAGATAAAGGTTTCTTCTTCCTTTTTCCATTTTTTTGGTCTATGAAGCTGCTGTTTGTTTATTTATTTTTGTTGTTGTTTTTCCTTTGCTTTCTTATTTATTTATTATTTTTATTACTCTTATGACAATCCATCATTTTCGAGCACCCTTGTGCATAGGTTGTCATTGACATTTCCAAAACATTTTCTCTCTCTACTAAATTAGTAGAAACGAATTTCTGTCGTGCTTTTGGTGGGACAGTCCCGATTTTTTTTTCAATGATTTTATTGGGGGTTGTGGCGGTCATGTGCTTATGTTAATTTCATGATTGAGATGTAGGTATGGAGTCTAGCCTGTTAATCTGGAGATAGCCATTGAGTAGCCAATGAGGCCTCCATGTGGGCATGGCTTTCTCCTGCTATGTCTGGTAAATCTCGAGATATTTCCCTCGAGGAGATGAGAATCTATCTCCGCAGTTGTTGGGAGTTAGTCTCAGAGACGATGAATTACATACAAGACGGCAGTGTCTGGGGAGCCAGGGAGAAGCCACATGGCTTTGCCCTGATGGAGCCAGACCTCTGAAACTGGAGAGACCATGTGGAGACCCCTGGCAGCGATGAGTTGCTTCTGCCACCACTGGTGCTGTTGATGGACCCTGAGCCCTGGAAGCGAGGAGCCATGGGGAGACCCCTGCCAGCGCCGGCATTCTGCACCCACTGACCTGTGGCTTTGTAAGTCGGAAGGAGACATTATAGACTAGTATCAGGCATATGGGATAATTTCGGACTTGTGACTTTGTACTGGACTGGGTTGGGATGGTTTCTTAATGTCCTATTCCATATATATATATATATATATATATATATATATATATACACACACACACACACCATACCCTTATATCTATATTCATGTCTATGGATTTATTTCTCTATTCTACCCGGACTACCACACCCCCTCTCCCCCTTTATTTATGAGCCATTTTATTGGGGAGTCATACAATTTCCCTCACGATCCTTACATACATCAACTGTATGCAGGCCACATTTGCACACTTGTTGCCATCATCATTCTCAAAACATTCTCCCTCCACTTAGACCCCCAGTACCAGCTCCCCATATTTCCCTTCCCCCCCGCCCTGTTTATTTATTTATTTTTGGCCTGTTCGATCTATGTGTGAAACAATGTTGACCAACAATAAACTGGAATTTTATTTTAACACTTCATGATTTGCTTTCCCTTTTGACAAACTTTAAAGTTGTTCTAATTTTTAATGTTTTCCGCTTCTTTGAGAATGAGGTTTTTCTGTTTTACTCTTGCTTGTTACTATTGCTTGTTTGTGTTGTTGTTTGCTTGCTTTGTGTATGTTTTCCTGTACATGAAATCCAGGATAGGTAAATCTATAGCGACAACAACTGGACTAATGATTTTTTAGGGGTTTGGCAGGGGAGGTTGGGGGGAAATAGGGAGCTAATAATAGTGAGTGCAAGAAAGAGGAAAATGTTCTAAGATTGAGTATGGTAATGATTGTACAATTCTTCTTGATATGACAGAACTATTGATTGTATGATATGTGGATATGTGCCAATAAAACTTTTTTTAAAAAAAAGCATATGCAACTCAGGGAAAAAATCATTACAGCTTAAGAAATAAATATAGTGTGGCCGTCATGTGCTTATGTTAATTTTATAATTGAAATGTAGGGGTGGAGTCTAGCCCGTTAATCTGGAGATAGCCATTGAGTCGCCGATGAGGCCTCTATGTGGGCATGGCTTTCACCTGAGACTCCAGGGAAATCTCGCGATATTTCCCTCGTGAAGATGAGACGCTATCTTCCCCAGTTGTTGGGAGTTAGTTTCAGAGAGATGATTAACCACAGGCAACACAGAATGGCGACGGCTGGGAGGCTGGAGTAGCCAGTGGAGAGACCACCCGGCTTAGCCCTGATGAAGACAGACCTCTGAAGCTGGAGTGGCATGCTGTTAATGCACCTGAGCCCTGGAAGCGAGGAGCCATGGGGAGACCCCTGCAGCGCCAGAATTCTGCACCCACTGACCTGTGACTTCCTGAGTCAGAAGCAGACTTCATAGACTAATTTTGGGCATATGGGTTAATATTGGACTTATGACTTTGCACTGGACTGGATTGGGATGCCTTCTTAGGGTCACATTTCTTTTGTATATAAACCCTTTCCTTATATCTATATGTGTGTCCTTGAATTTGTTCCTCTAGTCTACCCAGACTAACACATATAGTATACATTATCTATAAGACAAAGAAAAAAAGTCGTAGAGACATATACTTGTGCCAAAATATAATATTCTCTTGTGTGTTTTCCTCATTTCCAAAAGGAATATATGATAACTTAATATTCAGAAATCACTGTAAAATATATTTAAGTGTGTAAGAGGTATGTTTAGCGACAGACAGTATAGTCTTGTGGCTTAGAAGTCACCAACCATATTAATGATTGAAAGAGGTGTAGGCAGCTACTCAACAGAAGAACAAATTCAGATTTAACAATGAGATCTAGGTGGGACTTAAGGGATTTGGGTGATTATTCTGATTTTCCAGTAACAGTTTGAATTGTAATTTGAGCAGCACTAGAGGAAACTCTGTCTATCCTTTGCCAATAGAACATAAATTTCCCAATTGGCAGATAAGTTTCACCTAGACTTGTACAATGACTAGATATGCACATATTTTTGCATATATAATACTGTCACTTGCATACCATTTAAACACCAAAGGCGTGCTTTTATGAATTTTGAGCCACACTGGTTACATTCAACAAGCAAAGTGAACAGCCTACATGCTCTCCTGTCTCCATTTTCTAAATGAGGCTCCTACAAGTGGCTTCTCTGGTCCACCCTTCCTTCCACTGAGGGGCTTTCCAGAGACCCAGGGCCTCCCATGGGCTGCTTCATCCTCACTGTTGGAACCCACAAATGGGAGCTGTGTGCCACAATGGTGAAGGTTTACTAAGTTTTATGATTTGATGATCTTCTCCCATCATGGTAAAAATTTGATAAGTTCTCTGACTCATAAGGAAGAGTGAACACTCTCAGACTATCAATCATTTTTATTCCCAAGTTTCATGAAAAATGATTGTTTAAAAAAATAAATGTCAAAAAAATAAAAAATAAATGTCCAAAGCTGCTTTCACATTCTAGAAAGTGGAAGAGACATCACCTCCCTTCTGGTTTTGTCTTTTGCTTGAGAAAACATCTGGAGGGAGCTATAAGCTATGAAAGGAGGGTCTGCCAAGATCTGCTCTGGAACAAGGGTTTTGCAGAGAAGTCAATAGCTCTGTAGGTAAAGTACCATATATAGTCGTGTATAAACCGAGTTTTTCAGCACATTTTTTTAATGCAGTCTTTGTGGTAACATTAGGCGCCTCCCACACTAGCCTATGTAATCACGAGGTGTCAAAGGGATCAGGTATCAAGCATCAACGAATCAAAAATCACATCATTGTGAATGAGGGGGAGTGCAGGTGGTGACCCACAGCCCATTTGTGGCAACTGGACATCCCCTTACAGAAGGCTCATAGGAAAGAGACGAGCCAATCAGGGTGCAGTGTAACAATGATGAAACATACTAGTTTTCTCTAGTCCTTAAATGCTTCCTCTCCCCACTATCATGATCCCAATTCTACCTTACAAATTCAGCTAGACCAGAGGATGTACACTGGTACAAAGAAGAACTGGGAATCTGGGACAAATGAACCCCTCGGGACCAGTGGTGAGAGTGGCAATACGGGGAGGGTGGAGGGAAGGTGGAGTAGAAAGGGGAAACTGATGATAAGGATCTACATGTAACCTTCTCTCTGGAGGACAGACAACAGAAAACTGGGTGAGGGGATACGTCAGACAGTGTAAGATATGACAAAATAATAATTTGTAAATTATCAAAGGTTCATGAAAGAGGAGGGAATTGGGGAGGAAGGGGAAATATAAACAGCTGATGCTGAGGGCTCAAGTAGAAAGCAAATGTTTCGAGAATGATGATGGCAACAAATGTGCAAATATGCTTGACACAATGGATGTATGGGCTGATTGTGATAAGAGTCGTACGAGCCCCCAATAAAGTGAGTTTTTGAAAATCCGGTGCTTCAGTTGATGTTCAGGTCAACTTATACTCAAAATACACGTAGATTCTGCTTTTGCAGTGGGAAACAGAATGGGTGGGTGTGTCAGTGAAAGGGGATTTAGCGCTTTCCTGAAACCTCTATTCATCAGCTTTCTTGAGTTGATTCTGTCTCATGACAATACCATGTGTTTTCAGAAGATACCAATACCATGTGTTTTCGCTAGGTTTTCAGAAGAAGATCTTGAGGTGTTTCTTCTGGAGTGTCTCTCAAAAGCAAACGAGATTCAAAAGCCAGCAAACTCCCTGCCATCCAGCCTATTCTGACTCAACGTAAACATATAGGACAGGGCAGGGTAGAACTGCCCCTGTACGTTATTGAGTCTGTTACTCTTTATGACAGTAGAAAGCACCATTTTCCTCCCTTGGAGCACGGCTGGTGGTTTCAAACTGTTCACCTTGTGGTTTGCAACCCAACTCGTCACCTACTACACCACCAGGCTCCTGAAGTTCCTAGCAGTCAAATGTCATTTGGACCACTGAGGACTCCACTGGGACACCATCGTCTCCACTAAACCACCTCACATCCAAACTCATCCCCGGCTAATACTATCCCAGTAAGACTGTGTGCGTGTCTTAGCAAAGATGACTTCAAGAAATGTCACCGATTCCCAATGAGACCACTCTCCCAAAGCCCCTTCTGTATATGGTTTTAGAACCTTCCCAGCTGAAGAAAAAAAATATTCTATTAGCAACTCCTAGAAGAATTTCCCCCCTGCCTTCATTATGAAAATGCTATTTCTAACTGTGGAAGAAGTTGGGTCGGGGGTACTTTCAGTCACCTCATACACTTGTGAAATTTAGACATGAATTAGGAAGATGGAAGAAGAATCAAGGCATTGGACTTACGGCTCTAGGAAAGCATATTGAAAGTACCGCGGACTGCCAAAAGAACAAACCAATCTGTCTTGGAAGAAGTACAGCCAAAGTGCTCCTTAAATGCAAAGACAGGGAAAAAATTTTTTTAATTTAAAAAAATTTAAAAAATGCAAAGACGGGGAGACTTTGTCTCATGTACTTAGGACCTGTTAGAAGAAGAGACCAGCCGCTGTGGGAGGACATCCGGGGTGGTAGAGGGTCAGGCAAAAGGAGGAAAGCCCTGGACAAGGTGGGCTGACCCGGGGTTACAGTGAGAGAGACGGAAGCATGAGAGTAATCGTGAGGCTGCCACAGGGCAGCGCAGCGCCTCATTTTGTTGCCCGTAGGTCTGCTGTGAGTCAGAACTGACTGATAGCGCCTCACGACAACAGTCTGGTGCATTAAAGCTGGGGCCCTGGAGCAGGCGTGTGTTCTGTGGGTGGGAGCTCGGGTGGCCATTGAAAAGATACAGGAACTTGTAAGCAGCGGGTAAGGACCCTTTCACAATTTTGAGAGGGTCCGTGTGCCAGAGCTGGAAGAAAGAAGCTGGCTCTGTCCAGCAGGCACGTCTATAGGGAGAAGGAGGAAATGCCCTTGTCTGTTTTCAGACAGCATTTAGGGGTTCCTGGAAATGGCATGAATGTGCTGCTGCAAGGTAGAAAAAATTCTAGGGAAAGAGTAGTCTCCTAACCACGCACTCAGGACCAAATCAGTCACAACTACCGCCCACCCCATGCCATAAAAGCAGAACTCCCAGGACAATGTTCTATAGCCATTTACGAAAGTTATGCCTCGAGTTATATAAAACAGACATAAACGCAACATCCACATCATTAGGTAAGAGGCCCTCACACACTATCCAGAGCAGTACGAACAACTCGTCTACACGAAATTTAGCTTGTGGTCTACACTAAATGTAGTGTGCACTAATTGTATTATGTGCTAACTATAATAGACACCAATGAAACACTTAATTAGTAGTCATGTTGCGTTCTTAGCACCTAAGCAAGGAACCCTGATAGTGTAGTAGTTATGCCTTGGGCTGTTAACGGCATGATCAGCAGTTCAAAACCACGAGCTGCTCCTTGGGGGAAAGGTCTTTCTACTCCTGTACAGAGTTAAGGCCTCAGACACTGCCCTATAGAGTCACTATGAGCTGGCATGGACTCGATGGCGGTGAGTTTGGTTTGGGTTAGGGCATACCTGAAGTGCCCAGGTGATACTGTGGGGAGTGAATTGTACTGCTGACCTCAAGATCAGTGGTTTCCCCAAGCCGCTCTGTGGGAGCAAGGTGAGGTACCCTGCTCCCTGAAAGATTTACTCCTTGATTATGAGGTATCGATGGGATCAGGGATCAGGCTTCTAAGACCCAGAATAAAATTATACCCAAGGTTAATGGTAGGGGGTGGGGTGGGCATGGAGTGGAGACCTGATGTCCATCTGTAGACAATTAGACATTCCCTCACAGAAGGATTACAGGGAAGAGATGAGCCAGTCAGGGTGCAGTAGAGCACCGAAACACACAACTTTCCTTTAGTTCTTTGGTGCTTCCTTTCCCCCACTATCATGACCTCAATTCTACCTTATCAGATCAGACCAGAGCATGCACAATGCTACAGATAAGAGCCCAAAGCACTGGAAATCCAGGATAGATAAAGCCCTCAGGGCCAACAATGAGAGTAGAGATACCAGGAGGATTAAGGGAGGGTGTGAGAAGGAAGGGAGAATCAATCACAAGGATCAATCTAGAACCACCTACCAGGGAGACAATAATGGAAAAGTGGGTGAGGGGCAATGGAGGATGACGGAAGATATGCAAAAAATAATCTATAACTTATGAAGGGTTCATGATGGAGGGTAGGGGAAGAAATGGGGAGCTGATATCAGAGACTCAAATGGGAAGTGAATGCTTTGAAAATGATGACAGTGTCATATGTGCAACTGTGCTTGACACAGTGGATGAAGGTATGGATTGTGATAAAAGATGCAAGAGCACCCAATACAAGGATGTTTTTTAATCATCGTTTTTTTGAGACCCTTCTGAGAGGGAATGTCCAATTATCTTTTTTTTTTTATTTTATTGGGGGCTCTTACAGCTACTACAACATCCAGTACATCATTTGTATCAAGCACATTTGCACACGTTTCCACATATATTTCCCAACATTTTCCACTTGAGCCCTTGATACAAGCTCCTCTTTAAAAAAAAAAAAAAAAACCTCTCCTTTCCCCTCCCCCCCACTTTTTTTAATGAATCATTTTATTGGGGGGCCCATACAACTCCCATCACAATCCCTAACAACATCAGTTGTATACAGGCCACTTTTACACACCCATTGCCATCATCACTCTCAAAACATTCTCCCTCCCTCCAGGCCCCCATTATCAGCTCCCTATAGTACCCTTCCTCCCCCCTTCCCCTTGAACCCTTAGTAATTTACAAATTATTTTTTCCTCCTGTGCACTGTACAATGTGTCCCAACATTCACTTCCCTGTTGTCCGTGCCCCAGAGAGGAGGCTATGTGTAGATCCCTTTAGTTGATTCTCCCTTTCTATTCCTCCATCCCTCCACCCTCCTGGTATTACCACTCCTATTACTAGTCTTGATGGATCATCTATCCTAAGTTTCCCATGTTTCCAACTTCACTGTACATCTCCTGGTCTAGCTGGATTTATGTGGTAGAATTGGGGTCATGATAGTGGGTGGGAGGCAGCATGGGAACTAGAGGAATGTTGCATATTTCATAGCTCCTACCCTGTATCTTAACTGACTCATCTCCTCCTTGTAACCCCTCTGTAAAAGGATGTCACCTCACCTATTGATGGGCTTTGGGTCCCCAATCTGTACTCCCTCTCATTAATAATAATATAATTTTAGCTCATTGATGTCTGACACCGGATCCCTTCACCACCTCATGATCACACAGGCTGGTGTGCTTCTTCCATGTGGGCTTTATTGGTTCTGAGCTGAATGGCCACTTGTTTACTCAAGCCTTTAAGTCCCCAGACACTATATCTTTTGGTAGCCGGGCACCATCAGCTTTCTTCACCACATTTGCTTATGCACACATTTGTCCTCAGGGATCATATCAGGAAAGTGAGCATGCAAAGTTGTGCTTTTGAGTTCTTGAAGCCTGATATCTCATCCCTTTGACACTTCATGATTCCACATGCTAGTGTGCTTCTTCCATGTGGGCTTTGTTACTTCTGAGCTAGATGGCTGCTTGTTTACTTTCAGGCCTGTAAGTCCCCAGACGCTCCATCTTTTGATAGCCGGGTACCATCAGCTTCTTCACCACCTTTGCTTATGCACACATTTGTCTTCAGTGATCATATTGGAAAGGTGAGCATCTTGGAATGCCAATTTAATAGAACAAAGTGTTCTTGAACCGAGAAGATACTTGAGTGGAGGTCCAATGCCCATCTGTTGTCCTACTACTAACCCTATAAGTATACACATTAATCTCTTTCCCCATCCTCACTTATAAATATATGCCCCTATGTACATACCTGTATTTGAACCTCTATAAATGTTC
>PVJH01001162.1:182500-229934 GCA_004026705.1 Nesogale talazaci | reverse complement strand
GGCATCAAAGAACTACAATTATATCATTATAAATAGGGGGGAGTACAGATTGGTGACCCAAAGCCCATCAATAGGTGAAGCGACATCCTCTTACAGAGGGGTTGCAGGGAGGAAATGAGCCAGTTAAAGTACAGTGTAGTAACAACGAAATAAGCATCTTTCCTATAGTTCTCAAATGCTTCCTCCCACTCACTATCATCCTCCCGGTTCTACCAGACAAGTCCGACTAGAACAGGGGATGTACATTGGAGTCGAAAACATGGGGAATTTAGGATAGAAGTTCCCTCAGGACGAGTGATGGGAGTAGTGATACTGGGAAGGTGAAGGGATGGTGGCGTAGAAAGGGGGAACCAATTTCAGGGATCTACATATAACCTTCTCTCTGGGGCATGGCCAACAGGGAAGTGAGTGAAGGGACAAATTGGACAGTGTACGATATGAAATAGCAATTTGTAAATTATTAAAGGTTCATTGGGGGGGAGGGAAGAAGGAAAATATGGGGAGCTGGAACTGGGGGCCTAAGTGGAGGGAAGAGTGATGATGGCAACAAGTGTGCAAATGAAGCCTGCATACAATTGATGCATGTATGGATTGTGAGGGGAGGTGTATCAATACCCAATAAAATGATTCATTTTAAAAAGGGGGGGGAGGGGAAAGAGGAGCTTATACCAAGGGCTCAAGTGGAAAATGTTTTGAAATGAATGTGGCAACATGTGTGCAAATGTGTTTCATACAGATGATTGAATGTTATAATATTGAATGTTATAAAAGCTGTAAGAGCCCCCAATAACATTATTAAAAAAATAACCTCTGACTTACCTAGTGTAACTAATCTTTTAATCTCTGGGGTTCTGCTTTCATGAGCATTGATTATGGATCCAAGCAAGACAAAACCCTTGACAACTTCAAACTTTTCTCCATTTATCATGATTTTACCCATTCGTATAGTTGTGTCGATTTGGGTCTTGTTTACATTGAGTTGTAATCTATACTGAAAAAAAAAAGAGATTTTAAAAGTCCTTTAGAACAAGGGTCAGGAAACTTTTACTTCAAGGAAGATAGTAAATCTTTTAGGTTTTGTGGCTCATAAAGTCCTCCGTCTTGGAAAGCAGCTGATAGAATCAGGTAAACTAATGTACATGGTTGTGTTCCAATCAACTTTATTGGTGAAGCAGCAAGTTGGCTCATGAGCCAGAGTTTGCCAAACTCTGTTTCAAAGAAACCTACTGATGCATTTGTGGATGAAATGAGATGGTAGCTACTATTTGCTTTTGAAACCACATGGAAAGAACTGGGTGGGGGAGAACATGAAATGAGATTGACCCTGCATTAACCATCGCAGAAGCTAAGTGATGCATACAAGAGGATGTTTGACATCTGTCGCTTTTTGTCTATGCTTCAATTCTCTACTCTAATAAGCATTACCATGTAGAAAATGTCAGTTATTATTAATAGGGTTAATAATGTCACCCAAGTACTGATGCACATATCTTTCTTTGATTCTAGGCTAGGTGGTGCACAGGACACTTTTGACATTTCACCAAAGAGAGTGTTACCCTTCTGGTCACCCATGGATGCACTTCCTCTGCTCCGCATCCATCGCAGAGATTCAACATTGATGAGAAATAGTGCTCACTTGATTTGGGATGAAATTGGTTTCCTCCTGACTGTTGGGTATTCATCCTGGGACAATGTCTCAGATTCAGAGGGAGATGCTCTTTTTACTGCTCTCTCATTCTTCCCCATGGCCATATTCATATGCCTTCGGTTTTACTTGGTCTCCCAGAAGTTAACAAAGTGAAATGAAATTTTAGTCCAGAATCCTTTGTAAAGCAAGGTGTGCTTCAGCAGGTCTTTCTGTCATGGATCTCAGAGAAGCCAGAAATTGCTTTGCTTATAGCCCTATTTCCCTATATGGATTAAATAGGCTCAAATGATGATTGTAGATGATCTTGCAAAAATCCAAGTGTGGGCCTTCTTCAATAACAGCTCAGTGCTCCATTTCCTTGCTGCCCAAAGTCCCTGCCAACATTTACCTATTTCTTTTAGCTAGTGTTCTCTTTCTTTCCTTGACTTATTCCGGTTCCTTTATGTTGGTAGTTAATGTATAGGATCTGAAGGAAAGGGTGAGGGCAAAGGAAATAATGATAGAGACACCAAACTGAACTCACTTCTATCAAGTTGATTCGACTCATGGCAACTTTATAGAAAGGTAGAACTGCCCCCTGTGAATTCCTGACCCCGTAATCCTTTATGGGAGTAGAAAGTCCCGTCTTTTTCCAGAAAAGCTGCTGATGGTTTTAAACTGCTACTTTGCTCCATGAGTAACTGTCATGCCATCAGGGAACTAACATGAATTCCTTACAACTACCCTATGATATGGTTCCTCTGTGTGGCCCCTTTATATAGATAAGAAATGAGTCATGCATGTGCTACAGTAACTGGCTGTTTTACCAGAAGATCTCATGGCTCTTGACCCCATGGCTCTCAGAGGAAAAGGGAAGATTAGAGAGACAACCATGCCTTGAAATCCACCTGGGGGATTTATTTATTTATTGCCAAATAGGTAAGAAAATAATGGTCCATTCTGAAAAATAAGTAAAAGAAGTAATTGTTGTTTGGTGCTGTCCAGTGCATTCTGACTCATAGCAACCACATGTACAATAGAACAAAACACTGCCCAGCCCTGGGCCATCCTCCAAATATGTTGGGGCCCATTTCTGGGGCCCATTGTGTCAATTCATCTCATAAAGGATCTTCTTCTGTTTTTGTTGCCCCTCTACTTCTAAGCATGAAGAGGAATTTATAGATTGATATTGGACATATGGGCTAATATCAGACTTAGGGTCTTGATCTGTACTGGGCTGGAATGTTTTCTCAATATTCAATTGCTCTTGTATATAAACCTCTTTCTTAAATATGTATGAGTGTTTATGAATTTATTTTTCTAGTCTATCCAGACTAACACACCCCATTTACTGTGCTAGTCTCTCAACCTCCCAGGCTCTCCGTTTTCTCCACTGCAAAGATGGCTCTTTCAAACTATTACAGAAAGAAAGAAAATCTGCATCCAGATAGCAAGACTTCTTATCCAGAAATACCATGGATTCAAAATGGAGTTAGGAGCATGGACTCAGGACCAGACTGGCTGAATTTGAAACCTAGTTTTAGAATTTATTATTAGAATCATATCACTTTGAGTTACCCATTAAATCTCTCTGCACAGCAGTTTTCATCTTTAAAATGGGAGTCATCAATGTATCCACCTAATAGGTTGCTTGAATATCCAAAGAGATGTAATGGTACTGGGAATGGTACCTAGCAAGCCAGTGGATGCTAGTCAAAACTCCCTCAGGCTCCCCATGCAAATACTCTCCAAATGGCCTGGAGTCTGGAGTGAGAAAGTAAGGAGTAGGGAGTGCCACAGTGGTTAAGCATTCAGCTGCTAACTGAAAGGTCAGTGGTTTAAACTTCTCTAGGGGAAAAAGATGCAGCAGTTTGTTCCCCTAAAGATTTACAGCTTCGAGATTCCAAAAATGGCACCTCTATTCAGTGTCCTCCAGAGTCACTGTGAATCTGCTAGGCAGTGGGTATAATTCTTGTGGGACCCAGATCAGGCATGGCCAGCAGCTATATCTAAGGTGTGATTTACCTATCGTCTAGTTTCTGGGAAAGGGTCCAAAGTAGTTTGATTTCTACAGCACAGATCACCCAATAATAAAAACCCCTCTTCATTCTGTTTCTCATCAGATGGGTTTCCATCGTCAGCATTTGGGTTTTGAATGGAAGGTTTGTGAAGCGGTCAGTTAAGTGAGGTATTCTTCCCAGACCATTTGAAATCTCTGAGTTGCAGACAAAATACCATAGCAACCCATCGACACTGTCCTCTGCTATTGCCTGCCCAGAGCTCTTCACTGTTGGCTCTTACACACACACACACACACACACACACACACACACACACACATTTGATGCTTGACAAACAGGCTTCTCTTTGCTGCAGACATAACAAGATCCCTTTTAGTCAACCCCCCAGCCAGGGTTGGGGTAAGGACTGCATAATCTCTTCTCAAAAGCGGGTCATCACACTTGAAGCCTTCAATCATGGGAAGTGATTTTTTTTTCAGTAATTGATCTCCAGAGTACAAAACTCATGAGAGGAAGAGTATATTGGCAATCATCATCGTCAGGGGGGTGTTTACAAATGGAAGAGGATGAATACATGCTTTTCAATGGCGAGAAAGAGACCTTGAAAATCCCAGCAGAGTGGTGGAACTATTCCTTCAGAAAGGCAGCATTCTTACCGTTGGGAAGATAAAAGCCAAACTAGTTATCCACAAATCGCTGCACCTGCTGTCAACCCCATTCATGCACAGTAAAATGGGGATCTATGGGTTTTCAAGCCTGTGATCTTTCCCCCAAATCCCTGGTGGTGGTGTGGGCTAGCCATTGCACTGCTAACCACAAAGAACGTGGTTCAAATCTACCAGCTGCTCCACAGGAACAGGACAAGATTATATGCTTCTTTAAAGATTGACCATCTCTGAAACTCTATATGTTAGAGAACCAATTACAGGCTTCTCTAGAGAAAACTAGGACACTGAAGATTTTTTATATATTTATATAGATAGATATGACATAATAAATAAACAGCTAATTAATCTACAGTGCAAATGGCTTAGTGCAACTCACTTCTGTGAGACAGCTAATACACTGGCAGTCCTTCAAGTCTTGAGAGTCACTGTGCAAGTCAAGGAAGCAGACAGCTGAGTCCTCTGTAGAGCAATTCAGGCTATCTGCCCATAGGCAGCAAACAGCAAGGCAGGTCGCCAACAGTTAGCCAGATGGCAGGGTCCGATAGTCGCCAGCCTAGTGATGCATGCTCCAGTAGCATGGCAAAGCAGGTCTTGAAGGAACCACAAGCTACAGCAACACAGTCCACGGGTTGGGTGTCCACAAATTGAGGCAGACAACAAGTTAAGGCAGCCACACACTGGTTCAAACATCAAAGAGCAACGGTGAGGCTTGCTGAGCCATTTATCTCTTTGCCCTTCAACTAATCCCACATGTGTTCATTGGACATGTTAGCAAATAAACCCACCAATCACACCCAATACAGGGTAGTGTAAGAGGAAATACTGAGCCCCAAATGAAGGCTAAGCATGATAGTGAGACAAGAGGAAAGTAAAAGGAAATAGAGGAAAGACTAGGAGGCAAAGGGCATTTATAAAGGTCTACATACAGGCATGTACATATGTAACTATATTTATATACGATGATGGGAAAATAGATCTATGTGCATATATTAATAGGTTTAGTATTACGGTAGAAGATGGGCATCGAGCCTCTACTCTAGTACTCTCAATGCAAGAACACTTTGTTCTATTAAACTGGCATTCCACGATGCTCATCTTCTGGACACAATTGCTGAAGACAAAGTGGGTGCATAAGCAAATGTGGTGAAGAAAGATAATTATAACCGGATATCAAAAGCTATTGCATCTGGAATCTTAAAGGCTTGAAGATAAACAAGTGGCCATCTAACTAAGAAGCAACAAAGCCCACATGGAAGAAGCACACCAGTCTGTGTGATAATGAGGTGTCAATGGGATTAGTATCAAGCATCAAAGAACAATAGCAACAAGAAAAATCGTATCATTGTGAGTGAGGGGGAGTCCAGGTTGGGGACCCAAAGCCCATCTATAAGCAAATGGACATACCTTTAGAGATGGGTCGCGGGGAGGAGACGAGCCAGTCAGGGTCCAGTGTAGCACTGATGAAATATACAATTTTCCTCTAGTTCTTTAATGTTACCCCACACCACCAGTATCATGATCTCAATTTTACCTTACAGATCTGTCTAGATCAGAGGATGTACACTGGTGCAGATAGGAAATAGAAACACAGGAAATCCAAGACAGATGAACCCCTCAGGACCAGTGGTAAGAATGGCATTGCCAGGAGGGTGGAGGGAAGGTGGGGTGGAAAGGGGGAGCTGATTACAAGAATCTACATATAACCCCCCCTCTGTGGGGGATAGACAGCAGAAAAGTGGGTAAAGGGAGACATTGGACAGTGAAAGACATGAAAAAATAATAATAAAATAAATTATCAAGGGTTTGTGAGGGAGGGGTCTGGGAAGAGAAAAACGAGAAGCTGATACCACGGGCTCAAGTAAAATAAAATGTTTTCAGAATGATGAAAAAATAAAAGGTCCCTATGAGTCTGATTTAGTTAGATGACGTGGGTTGATATTTGCTCTTTCAAAAGATCGCCAGGCTTTTCTTCTGAGGTTCAACTCAGTGGACTAGAACCAACTTTTCCATCAGGAGTCGAGCATCATTCAGGGAAGGGTTGCAGAAACGAGAGCAGAGTACAGGAGAGGGAATGGAAAAAGTTACGCCCAGCTGTGCCCTGATCCAAGAAGTAGCCACTGTGCTATGAGATCTGAAGTAGGGCATGTGCCTCGTTGCCAAGAGTCACCCTGAAGCCTAGCAATGTTATCAGCATGGTTTTCCCCACTTTGCTCCATGTCTCTAGGAGGGCGTTTCATCTTGTTTACTAGGAGAGGAAGTCCAGGAGCCCAGGCCCTGTTACCATTGGAAACCAGTGCATTTTTGTTGCTCATCTCCCTCCGTTGCACATCTTAAATTTCTTTGCTATTACAGAAAGGTGACTGCAGGCATGAGAGAGGAACTATACATCCTGTTCACTTCCCCAGAGGCAAAAGAGCACAAAATACCACACACAAACAACCCACAAAAGTCACGAGAAACCAGAGTCGCTGGCCCTCCATGTCCTTCTTTTATCATATTAGACAGTTTTATTTATCTACATGTCAAACAATTAAAAAGCTCAATCATATCAAAAAGAATTGTACAACTGTCCCCACATTCAATTTTAGGGCATATTCCTCTTCCATATGCTCATTATTATTCATGTAATTATTATTTTTAAATCGTCGCAAAAATATACACAACAAACCATTCTCTAATTCCATAATTTCTACATGTATAATTCAGTCCCATTGATTATACTCTTCATGCTATACAACCATTATTATTATCTTTTTTCCAACTTAGTCCATTAGCATAAACTCATTGCTCCATAAGCAACAATGCTTTCTCCTTTGCCCACGGTAACAGTACTGTTCAAGTTTGCTCTCTCGCTCTCTCTGCCCCCTCTCTCTAATAGATTTCATGAAATAATATTCACATATCACACTGTTCACACTGTCAGTTCTAGGACTCCCTCCCCTCTCCTGCAATCATTGTTTGCTTCCCGGATCCCCTTCCCCCTCCCCACCTGGCACCCCCATCCACATTTCAAACAAATCGTTGCATCAATTATAGTCTCTGTGCATCACAAACTGGGAAACTCCACTGAAATAATAAGAAACAAAACAAAGCAAAAGGATAAGAAAAAAATAATAATGATAGTGCAAAGATAAAAATACAAATAAAGTATAATAAAGAAAAGATCACCATCAATATTTAAAAGACCTGAGAAAAAATTACTGTGTTGAAACAGGTGAGATATACTTCAGCCCAGAACAAATCCAGGCTGGTTCAAGAGGGAAGTAAACCGACAACCTAGCATATTATTACATGGTTGGATCATGATAATAAAGTTTACAATACTCTCTGATACTAAAGCCATTGGAGCCCTTTATCTGGCTAGAAGGGATCTTCCAGAGAAGTTTAATTTGACTAGGCACGCTGTGGATAGATTTTGGGCTCCCCCTGTCCTCCATTGCCTTCTACAAACTGAGCGTTCACAATTTAAACCCTGGTACTTTTTCCTTCATTGTATTTGGATTTTGTTACCATCATCTTCGGATCACATAGACTGGCATGCTTCTTCCATGTGGACTCAGTCGATGCCTCACTTAGATGGCTGCTTGTTTGAATACAAGCCTTTAAGACCCCAGATACTATTCCAGTTGATAGCCGGGCATCATCTGCTTTGTTCACCACCCTTTGTTGTAGCACCCTTATTTTCAGTAATCATTCCATGAAGGTGAGTGTCAAGCAGGGCCATGTTAAAATAACTAATTTTTCTTGGATTGAGGCTTGAGTTAAATGGGAGCCCAGAATCCATCTCTTTGTCACGGCTTATGAAAGAATCTGGTTTACTTTGGTGGTCCTTTATGCTGAGAATTCTGTGATCTGGAAGAGTAAGAAATTCCTCTCCATGTGCGCTTTGTGCTAATATCTGGAGTTCCTCCTGTGTGTGCTACTTGGTTGCCATCTTGCCTCACTCGTTCATGTTACTTCTTCCCCATCTGTTCTCTCTCTCTCTCTCTCTCTCTCTCTCTCTCTCTCTCTCGCCCCCTAGTCTCTTTTAATAAAGTCTATGCATATTCTTCAGTGGCACTGGTTGCATGTTTCACAATGCAATGGGCAGTTCTACGCCTTTCTGTAGGGTGGCTATAAGTCAGAATCCACTCAATGGCAGTGAGCTTGTTTAAATTCCTCTACTCAGGAGAAAGATGAGGCTTTCTACTCACATAAAGAGTGACCGGTTCAACAATCCCAGGGGGCAATTCTAGCCTGTTCTATGGAGTCACTACAAGTTGGGATCAACTTGATGGCAAAAAGAGAGGGAATTCCTATATGAGCAGGCCTCGTCAAATGGAATACACAGGAACCCAACTGACTACACCTGTGGAATGAGACAATGGCACAGTTCAATATCCTCAGTCAAAACAAAGCAAGGAACCAATTGCTCGGATTCAAGTTCTATTGGAAGCTGAAAAAAATGAATACAGGTCTACAGAAGCCAAACTACGGCCACAGTACATTCCACATATACTACATCAAACACTAACAACCAAAGACCAAAGGAGGACATAATCTGCAAAGAAAACAAAAGGTCATGAAAAAAAAGAAAAGACCAAAATGGATGTCTGAGGAGACTCTGAAACTTACTCTTGAAGGTAAAGTAAGTTAAAGCAAAAGGTAGAGATGATAAAGTAAATGAGCAGAAAACTTAAAAGGGTCATGCAGGAAGACAAAGGAAGTATTATAATGAAATGTACAAAGATGAGAAATTAGAAAACGCAAAGGGAAGAATATGCCAAGCATTTTTGCAGCTGAGAGAACCTGAAGAAAAAAAATCCAGTTCTCAGGATGCATTATTGAAAGAGTTTATGGGCAAGATATTGAGGAACTTGCCAATTTTAAGAAAAGATTAAAAGAATATACAGTCACTGTACCAAAACGAATTGGTTGCTGTTTAACCTTTTCAAGGGATATTATTTGATCAAGTACTGACAGTATGGAAGGATGAAGTTTAGGCTGCTCTGAAGGCATTGGCAAAAAAACAAGGCTCTAGGACTTGATGAAATACCAATTGAGATGTTTCCACAAATGGGAGTAACACTAGAGATGCTCACTCATTTATGCCAAAAAAATTATAAAGACAGGCAGCTACCTGACCAACTGATCCAAAGAGATGTGTATTTGTGCCCAATTTAAAAGAAAAGTGGCCTACAGAATGTGGAAGCTATCTAATGATATCATGAATTCTGCGCACAAGTAAACTATTGCCAGAGATAACTGAAAAACTTTTAATGATCGTATATCAACAAGAAAATGCCAGAAATTCAAGCCAGATTCAGAAGAGGATTTGGAATGAGGGATGGTGCTGCCGATGTCAGATGGATCTTGGCTGAAAGTAGATATTACCAGGAAGATATTTGCCTGTTCACTATGCAAAGGTATTTGATAGTGTGGATCATGACAAATTATAGATAACATTGTGAAGAATGGGAATTCTATAGCACAAGCATGTAGCACCTGTACAGGAGGCAATCATTCTAACAGGTCAAAAGGATACTGCGTGGTCAAAATCAGGAAAGGTATGTGTCAGGGTTCCATACTTCCTTCTATCTGTATGCTGAACAAGTAATCCAAGAATCAGAACATGTGATCAGAATCAGAGGGTGGCTCACAAACAACCTGCAATGTACAAATGACACTGTTTGCTTACTAAAAACAAAGAGAACCTGGAGTATTTCTTAATAAAGATAGAAAGTTAACATCATATTAAACACAGAGAAAAAATGGAGTTGTCAAACATTTCATTTCACTTGAATCCACAATCAAGACCCACGGGTGCAGTATTGTATTGGGTCTATCTGTTGCATATGATCTCTTTAATGTGTTAAAAAGCACAGATGTCATTCTGAGGACTAAAGTGATCTTGATCCCAGGTCTGGTGTTTTCATTGACCTCATCTGCATGGGAAAGCTTAACAATGATTAAGGAAGACTGCAGAAGAATCAATGCATTTGGAATCATGGTGTTGGTGAAGAAGATTGGTGGTATCATGGACTACCTAAACAAAAAAATATATCTGTCTTATAAGACGTACAACCAGAATGCTCCATAGAAGTGAGGGTGGTGAGACTGCACCTTCTGTACTTTGGACACGTCATCAGAAGGGACCAGTTCCTAGAAATGGGCATCCAGTAGGGGGTTAGTGAAAAAGAGGAAGGGCCTCAAAGAACTGGATTGGCATAGTGGTTGCAACAATGGAGTTAACCCTAGCCGGGCTGTGAGGATGGTATCAGACTGGGCATCATAGCACCACTATGATCAGAGTCGATTCCATAGCACCTATCATTTCATCACCATCAGTAGTAGCAGCGGCTGCAGCAGCACTGGCATCTTTGACTATTTCCCTGTTGCTTAGAGGTAGAAGAGGCTTCAAAAAGTCCGTGGGCAAATATAATGAAAAGATCATTGAATCTTCTCACAAATGTTTTCACTTTCCCACTCTCCACCCCATATATGTGAATCATCTACAGGAGATAGTGAAGATGTGGTTTCAGACTACTCCAATAAAACAAATCTCCCAAGTTGTCTGATCTCCCAGTGCCTATAAAAGTTATGCTTATGCTATCCTGTAGTCTTCAAGTCTGCTGTAGCAATATGAAAACGTGGGAACTATTGTGAGAATTACCAAAATGTTGACACAGAAAGAACGTGAACACAAGCTGTTGGGAAATGATTCCTACAGGCTTGCTCTATGCAGGGGATGCCACAAAGCTTGCATTTGTGCAAAATACAACTGACCTGCAAAGCCCTATACGAGGGGTGTCTGTCCTCAATCTTTACAACCACTCAATGAAATCAGCATTTTCCTATCTGTTTCCCAGATGGAGAGCTAGGGTCACAGAGGTTAAATGGTACCTGTCTAGAAAGATGTGGGGTTCAAATCCAAATTCCAGCCCGTCTCTTAAGGCAGTGGTTCTCAGCCTGTGGGTTGAGACACCTTTAGGAGAGGAATGGTCCTTTCACAGGGGCCACCTGATTCATAACAGTAGCAAAATGTCAGTGATGAGTAGCAACAAAAATAATTTTATGGTTAGGGGGGAACACTACAACATGAGGAATTGGAGGAAAGGGTCGCAGCATTAGGAAAGCTGAAAACCACTGTCTTAAGGGCATTTTCTACATGCCTGGTGGAGAAATGAATGACTTACAGTCAAGTTTGATCACTAGCCAATAGGCCTGGTGGCAGAAAAAGGAGGAGAAAAATTTCAGTTTTGTTGCTAATATGAATGCTGCTGGCTCCCCAGGGGTCCCATCCTTCCTTTCATTCCCTTCTCTCTTCTACCTTCTCTTCTTTCTACTTCTGGGTTCCCTGAAATGTGAAGTGGAAATCTGGAGTAGTTATTGCCCCTGGCTTCAAACTATGGATATTATAAAACTCTGTAGGTGGACAATACTGGGGCCAACCTCTTGTAGATTTTCTGTTTTGCTTTAAGAGCAATGTGATTTCTTCCTAGTCCTCATGTTGGCTGTTCACGCATACATCTGGATGACACCATGTCAACGTCATTAATCTGCTCAGCAGCAATAGTAAGTTGACAATAATAATAATGTAGCTATTGATCCTGTATCCCATGCAGTCATGCAATGACACCAAGTGCAGAAAGATCTCAGGCGCGTGGGTGGAAAACTTTGTGGATCCAGTGGCGATAGAAGCATCTTAGTGCTTCTGTGGGTCTCCATGTCGTTCCGCCGGCTCCAGGACTCTGGTTCAATCACCATAGGCCCACGTTGCTTGTCAACGGGCATGTCTCACAGGGAGTGGAAGCACAGAGCATCTTCAGCTTCCAGGGAGGAAGAATCCAGGAAGAAGTTCCCAGAATCATCAGGAGAAGATCATACCCACATGGAGGCCTCATTGGCTATGACCTAATTGATAGGCTAGACTTCACCCCTTTACAAGTTGATAGGAGATTAGTTAACTGCCACACCAGGTTAGCAAACTTTTGGGAAAGAAAAACCAATCTTGTCCCTCACAGAAGTTTAAAAAGTTATTTGAGAACCATAAATACATAGTTACAAACAAATGAAATCACCATTATCTAAATGATTTCCTTTGAAATGTTTAAAATGAGAGGATTATAGCTTTAGTTTCATTTTCAACTTGATTTCAGAGTCACATGAGAGTACTAACAGAGACACATATAGCTGGAGATCCATGTTTGCCGAACTCTGCCCCACACTAATCCTGTCTCATTTACACAATCAAGACAAGGTGTTCCCCAATGGGATTATGACCACAGGCCTGAACCCCAAACCACACTCACTGCTATCATTCCAAGCCTACAAAGGGTTTCTGATGACGTAACTCTTTATGGGAGCACATAGATTCTCAAAGAAACACTCACTGTCTCCACGTTAATTCTGACTCAGGGCAGCTCTATTGGAGACATTAGAGTTGCCTGTTTGCACTTCCAGCACTGTCAATCTTTACAGACGCCATCTTCTTTCCCCCTTGGAGCTGCTGGTAGCCTTGAACTGCTAGCTGCAACTGCACAACTCCCTATGCCGCCAGGGTTCCATTATTCTACCTCTGAGTAGCTGATGGGCTTTGTGTTAGTCCAGGTAGACTAGAGGAACAAATTTCAAAGCCATGCATATGGATATAAGGAATGGGTCTATATTCAAGGGGAACAGGGCATTGAGAAAACCTCCCAGCCCAGTCCAGCTCAAAGTCATAAGTCCGACATTAGCCCATAGACCCAATATCGGTCTATAACGTCTCCTTCCGACTCACGAAGTCACAGGTCAGTGGGTGCAGAGTCCCGGCACTGACAGGGGTCTCCCCATGGCTCCTCACTTCCAGGGCTCAGGGTCCATCAACAGCATCCCATGGTGGCAGAAAGCAACTCATCGCTGCAAGAGGCCTCCATGTGGCTGCCCCAGCCTCAGAGGTCCAGCTCCATCAGGGCAAAGCCGTGTGGTTTCTCCAAAGGCTACTCCAGCCTCCCAGATGCCACCATTCTGTGTTGCCTGTGATTAATCATCTCTGAAACTAACTCCCAACAACTGGGGAAGATAGTTTCTCATCTTCACGAGGGAAATTTCATGAGATTTCCCAGGAGTCTCAGGTGAAAGCCAAGCCCACACAGAGGCCTCATTGGCTACTCCATGGCTATCTCCAGGTTAACAGGCCAGACTCCACCCCTACATTTCAATCATAAAATTAACATAAGCTTGAACCACTGAATTTGCTGTTAGTAAATCGTCATTTACCCAGCAGTGTCACCAAAGCTCCTGAGCCACAGGACATAGAGGTAAGGATTTACAGAACATATTTTGTGGACATGATTCAAACCATATTACTCTTTTTCCTCAAGATCATAGCCTAATTTTGTACCTGATGTTCACATATTATCATTTATTCAACTACATTTGTGTCATATAAATTACTTCCCATCTTTATGGGTAGATTTCATCTTCTTCCATAAGCACACTGCCTTTATGTGATATATAATGCAAAATATATTATATGTAATAAAAAGATATGCCACTATCAGTGTACTTATCATTTTGGACAGGATCAAATGATTTGATAAAGTGCCTGATTTATCAATTTGACTGGGACAAGTAAATCTTGTTCATGAGTGGGAGACATTTTTTTTAATTCACTATGTGATGAGAAGGATATTAGATTTCTAATAAGGCATAGAACCATAAAATAATTGGTAATTGAATGTAACCCCTGGATAATTTATGCCTATGAAGAATTAAAACATTAGAAAAATGAGTTTTTAAGCTACTAGAATATTCAGCCACACATCTGTTCACTCACCCATGTACGTCTTCATATACCTATTCATCTATTATTCACCCATCCATGCACCTATCATTTCACTCATCCATCAACATAGTATCTAAGCGTGCATCTTGCCAGACACCCTTCCTTCCAGTCAGTCACTCAGTCATTCCACTCACCCATTTCAATGATGACAAATATATATAAGAAAGAATCCTTACTTCTGGAAGCTTTCTGTTCCATGGGGGGGGGTGCACAAAAATATGAGAAAAGGACCCCACTCCCTGCAAGAATGGTGTAATAAAATCCTGCAGATTTGAGAAGCAGGAGAACCCATAGCTGCGAGAAGGAAAATGTCTCAGATGAAGGAGACAAAATTTAGTTTGGACTTTCAAGATTCTGGAAGAATTGATAGAATACCACGAAAAGAGAAGAGTGAGCATATTGGGGTCTAAAGAACCTGACAGTGAAGTCAGGTGGTATTCGAGGAACAGTGGAGGTTGCCATTTAGCCAGATGATAGTGACCGAAGTTGAGATCTGAAAGGTATGCCGGAGGGGCTCATCACATGCCGCCATAATTGGTTAGGAAATTTGGTGATTTCAAAACCACTGAGGTTTTCAAAGTAGTACTGGTCCCTGGGTGGGACATAGGGTTAAGCACTTGACAACTAGCCTAAAGATCCAAACCCATCCACGGACTCCTCAGGACAAAAGAATTGGCAATCTGATTCTAAAAAGTCAGAGCCTTGAAAGTCCTTAGTGATCTATGCACATGAGGTCAACCTCAGACCGGGGAGGCCACCCATGGAAATTAACAGTCACCACAGGATGCAGCATGTGACCGATCTTCTGAATTCATCTCCATTTTTACTTAGCTGCTTGCTAGCTCGAGATCTTCCTCCAGAGGTTCATCATTTCATCAGCTCACTGTGCCTGTAGTGGCTCCGTCGTGATCTCCTGGCAGCCCCTAAACCAAAAGGAATACCTAACCAGTATGTCATAGTAAAGCCTGTCTCATCTACTAAGCACCTAACAACTGAAGAGCTGTTTGGGGTGGGAGGCGCATTATGAAAATAAATATAATTTTCAAATGCCATTTCCAAATAATCTCAACTGCTTCCCATTGGGAGGTGTGTCCTTGGGAAGCACTGCTCACCTTCACAGACCTTGGCATCAGATCAGCCACTGCCACCCTCAGTTCCCAGTTGTTGTCCGGTGACCCGCAGAACAAAACATTGCCCGATTCTCCACCATCCTCCACACTGTGGTGAAGTTTGAACCTCTTCTTGCCGGGCCAATCCATCTCCTGGAGGATCGTCTCCCTTTTCCCTGACGGAGTATGATGTCCTTTTCCAGGGACGGCTCTCCCTGCTAACTTGCCTAAAGTTTCTGAGCTGACGTCTCACCATCCTTGTTCCATGGTAGTTTTCTTATCACAGCAGTCACTGAGAACCCAGAGTGCTCAAGACGGCGTGTCACCAACAGTAATGCAGATAGCTCTCATAGTGGACTAGCCCGTCGTTTATCTAGCATCCCAGAGCATGCTGCATCTCACTGAGTTTCCTTCTGAGATCCTGTATGTCCTTGGGCATCCTTGTTCATTCACTGCCGCACTATGGGTCACCTCGGTTCAAGACTGGGCCGTTCAGGATGAAGCCATTGCCAGTGGTGATCAGAGTGTGATGACTTCTTAGGTCTTACCTGGTTACTTTCATATCCCCAGAAACAGACCCTCTGAAGTGGATTTGAGTGCCGATAATTGATTTACAAGTGAATACCAGGAAATTCTAGCAAGAGATGAGGAGATCAGTTTCCATGGTGGACAATTGGTGTTTCATGCCATGGGGAAAACCCTGGGAACTCCTAAGCCTCAGAATTATCCTACTAAAGGGACAAGGGAGCTTGGAGTACTTATATACCCTTTCTCCACTAGACAATGATGGAGAACTGCACCCCAGAGGGGTGGGATTCCTTTCCTGGCACCGTTTGGTCAACTATGGGCCTGGTCAGAGAGAGAAAGCCATTTGGTGGCCAGAGAAAATCCTCAAGGAAAGATAGGAGATGATGGCGGACGGAAACCAGGTCTGTCACTGAAATGGTGACAAATCCCCAAACCAAAGGCCCTGCCATGGAGATCATTCTGACCCAAGAGTATGGTGTGTGTGTGTGTGGGGGGGGGGGGCTGCTCCATGGGGTGGGCAAAGTAGGAGCACCCAGGCTCATCGTTCGCCTGGGGAGCAGCAGGTGGGTTCAAACTGCCAAGCTTTCCGCCAGCAGCCTAACATTTAACCTGCCCCGACACACAGGCCTTTTCTGGGATGGTGAAACCCATCTAGGGAGAGGTCAGCTGACTAGGATCTGCTGGACCTGCAGTCGAGGGCAGGACACATACCTAAGGGGAGAAGATCATGCTTTTTAACCAGTCTCAGATGATTTAGACCAGCAGTTCTCAATCTGTGGGTTGCGACCCCTTTGGGGGGGTCGAATGATCCTTTGAGAGCGGTCACCTAAGACCATCAGAATTCACATCTTTCTGATGGTCTTGGGAACCCAGACATTACTCCTCTACCATCTCAAAGTGGGTCCGCCCACATCCAGATATGCCCATATATGAGTAACAAGCGTGAAGCCTGTTACCCATGCTACACCATGCTTCAAGACAACATTTCATTGATTTGTCGTTAAAAATAAATATTTCACAATATAGAGCAGGTGTCCTCAAACTACAGCCCGCGGGCCACATGTGGTCCCCTGAGGACATTTATCTGACCCGCCAGGTGTTTTTGCCACCGCTGCTGTCCTGCTTAGCAGCTGACTCATCCTAGACCTGCAGTGAATTTGTTCATTGTTGCTTTCTCTCTCTCTCTTTTTTAAAACTATAGTCCAACCCTCCAATGATCTGAGGCCAGTGCACTGGCCCCCTTTTTCAAAAACTTGAGGACTCCTGTATTGTTTTGGCGATGAATCACTACACTTTAATGATGTTCAATTTGGAACCATGAAAATACATCCTGCCTATCAGATACTTACATGACGATTCATAATAGTAGCAACATAACAGTTATGAAGTAACAACGAAAAATAATGCTATGGTGGGTTGGGGGGAAACGTCACCACCACATGAGGAGCTATATTATGAAAGGGTCACGGCATGAGGAAGATAGACAACCACTGCCCTAGGCAATGAAGCGCCCGTGTGACACATTTGACTGCGAACCGTGTGGTTGGCAGTTCAAATCCAGGAACGGCTCAGCAGGACAAAGACTGGGCTTTCTGCTCCCGTCAAGAGCAACAGTCTTGGAAACTCACAAGGAGGCAGCACTGACTGGTGGCAGTGAGTTCAATAGTGGCAGCAAGTCTAGTGTAAAACTATGGCTTCATAATCACTTTTTCCCCTGCCCTGGTGACCACACTGACTCATGGCAGCCCGAGAGGGCAGAGTCGAACTGCCTCCAGAGGGTTCTGAGACTGAACCTCCTACCGGGAGCAGAAAAATTCCTCTTTCTCCCAAAGAAGGACTGGTGGTTCCAACTGCAGACTTCACCGTTAGGCCGTTCAATGCAAACACCCACTAAGCCACCAGGGCTCCTGAGTTCAAAGCATACTTAATATAATTTTCCATTTCAGGTCAATACATCTGCTTATCTCTTTGGCTGGTGCATCTATGGAGGATGTAGTCATTTTCAAGGGAGTTGGGTAAAGAAAACAGGGCGATGGGCACAGGTGAGTCTCACAGGGGGTCCGTTGAAAAGGCTCGGTGTGCTTTTGGCCAACAACTGTTGAGACAGGCTAAGTCCGAGCCTTCGTGGTAAACTAAGGAGGAGAGCATTTGCTAGCATGGACCCTCCATCTTGGTAGTTGTGTTTTAGTCAAAGAGGAGCATGGGACCCATCTCATCCCTCAACCGGAAATTAAAATGGACATGCAAAGCCCCCCTCCATTTCTATCCATCGGGCCATGTTGAGATTTAATCCCAGCAGAGAGAAAATGACCTTGGAGGATATGTAGATGTGCTGAGCAGAAACACTCCAGGTGTCTACATGCACTCTCAACAAAAATAAATGGCGTTCTCCTGTTCTACTTCAACTCAGTTTTAGAATTTTCCTATAAACAGCATTCTAGATAGTTAAAATTGCCAACTGATGCTCTTTTTATTAAATACTTTTTTATAGGGAAGGGGGGACATCAAGAGAACTACAAAGTCAGCCACTAAAATCAGCTATTCATCATCAATTTCCCTTTCCTATTGGAAATGACTGACTCATTCCTTTGCTAAATTCCATTTGGAGCAAAATGATATTGCATGCAAATCTAAGAATTCATTCATCTAACAGAGAAGGCCTTAGTTTAAACCTAAGACCCATCATGGTTCAGACATCTTTGGGGAGAGCCAGGGTGTCCCAGGGAGCACTTGTTTTTCCCCCGAGCATCTTTCACAGAAAGGAGAAGTGTGCTTCTGTCCTTAAGGAAGAGTCCAAGGAGACCTTTAGAATATGAATCCCTAGTGTGGCCCATTCACTCTTGTCTGGACTTGCTGGAGAGAGAGGGACTAACAAGTTACAGCTGAGGAACTCATTGTTATGAGAAAATCTGAGTAGACAGATTCACGGGCAGCATCGGACACCAACAGTGCTGAGCATGGTGAAAGCATCCTGTAGGAAAAATTGAACACCACATTGGCACCTCAAGAACTCAGAGTTCTGGGGCACCTGGGACATTAGCATTCTTTGATAATCCCTGACTTCAGGGGCAAGCAACACCACAGTCACAAATGTCCCAGAGGAAGAAGATGGGAAGGCTGTCCCCGCAAAATGAGACAGGGATTTTGCAAAAACTAGTGAAACCTGGACTTCTTAAAAAAATGTAACCCCTTTAGTGGCTATAAACTTGAGAAACATGGTTTGACAATAAAGGAAAACATTACTTGGCTAAACATGTATCAAAGTATTATCTGTCTTTGCAGGTAATTATAGGGGTCTATGAATGGTTCTTAGTGATTATGGGCCCAGAAAATAATAATTTAACAAAAAATAATAAATGCAACCAATTTTCAGTGTTGTGTCATCTTGAAAAATTATATTTGCCAGAAGAGAGATTTTAAATATATTTATTGTATGCTCAGCTAAGTCCCTGATTAATGAGAAATGGCCTGAGCCAGGGGTCAGGAGACCTCATTTCTGGTGTCCTAACTGGGTCATAGCTTAGCTTTGTGAACATAGGCAAATTTCACATGGGTGATTAAAGGCTTGAACGTAATTCTTCACCCCACTCTTAATCCACACCCTTGAGAGGGCCTTGTTACGGGCAGACCGGTGTTTTCCTTGACCCTTGGCTTTGGGGTTGGCCACAGGACTTAGCTTTCAGGTAAAAGTGGCAGTGTTTCAATTCTAAGGCTAGGCTTTCAGAGATCTTGTGCATATCCACTCACTCTCTCCTGTCCCCACCACTTCTATTTGGGGGAAAAAAGGCTCCAAATGGGTCACCTGTCCAAGTAAGATGAGAGTCATGTGGGGCCAACCCAAGGACCTAAGATGTGAAACAGCACTGCCCTGGACTCAAACCCTTGAGAAGCCAAACCCCAGGAAACCCAGAGATCCCTAAGCAATATGCTTTTAATTGTGAGTTTCTAAGATTCTGTGGCTGGCTGTTATGCAATAATAGTTGACTGGTCCATCCTGATGTATTTCTTGGTGGGAGTTTCCTTATCTGACTAGCTTTACTATTGGACCTCAAATCCTTTCTAGCTTCAGTTTCCATTTTTTTCCTAACACACACTTGAATATTTTTTCCTTGTGGACTCCTAAGGCACATGGATATCCCAGTGGATATCTTTATCTGGCTATGTCAATTCTGCATTTAACAGCAGCAGTAAAAAGTCTTTCAAGCCAAGTTGAAGAACCCTGTGAAAAACCACCTCAGATGAATGATATAAATAATTGTTGGCCTTCAAAGACCACTGAAAACAAATATCTCTCCTGGGCAGAAAAGAATGAGAAGAAGAAAATCAGCATCCCCTAAGCTTTTGGATTGCTTTTCTATGTTTGGCTTATACAAATCTAGCTAAAGGTTTATTTTTGTGAACTAGGAACTGTTAAGATATCTCAATGCTCTCTCTTTTTCTGTATTTTTAACAACAGTTCCTTGACTATTTTATATGATTCCCTCCTTTAGCAAAATAGGAATAATCAACCTCTTTCAATAAGGAAAAGTTAACTTTTTCCGCTGGTTTTCTTCCTTTTCTTTGCTGCATTAGAAGAATCCACAAAAATCTGCCTCACCAGTGCAAATAATAGGCCTTCTTCTGCTAGAGTTGAGCCCGGTCAGCTCTTGTATCTTAAGTTGCACGTGAGGGTGGACTGAACCTGGAAGAACTTGGGGAAGGTGGAATGATGCAGGGGGTGTAGTAGGCTAAAAAATCCAGTCCCACAGATATCAAGTTCTAATCCCTGGGACCACCACTTGTCTGTCACTTTGTCGTACTGTAGTGACTTGTGTGTTGCTGTGATGCTGGAAGCTATGTAATTGGTATTTCAAATGCTGGCAGGGTTACCTGAAGTGAACAGGTTTCAGTAAAGCTTCCAAACTAAGAACAGACTATGAAGAAGGACTCAGCTTCCTACTTCGGAGGAAGGGGCCGCTGTGAGGATGTCTCAGGACAATGCAGTGTTTCATTCAGTTGTGCATGGAATCTCTATGGATCAGAACAGACTCAATGGAAATTAGCGATAATAATCTCTGAAACTTCTGTTATCCTACCTGTGAACAATCTTGGCATATGTCATTGAGTGCATCTTAGATAAAACGATTAACCCTAATTATCGAGGTTATCCTTAAATGGAATCATGCATCTCCATTTGAGGGAAAGGGAAAGGGAGATTTGAAAGACAAGAGAAGACTATGTGACTCCAGAGGCGGGGTTTTGAGTGATGTGTCCACAAGCCAATGAATGTCAGCCAGCCATGAGAAGCTGGAATAGGGCTTAAGGTACTGATTTCAGACTTCTGGCCTCCCAAACTGTGAGATAATAAATGTGTGCTGCTAAAAGCCACCGCATTTATGATAATTTGTTACAGCAGCCATAGGAATTTAATAAGGAGTCTAACCAGAGAGCTCTGCAGTGCAGTCACTATTTGGAGATGAAGAAAGAGAAAGGTTGGAGTCCAAGAAGAGAAAGATTGCTGCTGGGGAAAGTCTTATGAATGAACTACTGTGAGGGCCCTGCCAGGAGATGGCTGCCAGTTGTCAGGGCCTTCATTGGAGTCAAATCATCCTATCATGGGCTCCCAGAATCCTTTGATCCTCCAGCATGCAGAGAGGAAAGAACTCCCATGCGCAGTATTGTACTTTGTCTGTTCAGGGTCCAGTTTGTCTTCAAAGTGAGCCCTTCCCCCTTTGCGGACAACTCCACCCATAGATCTAGGACACCCTACCACTCACTATCTAATGTGATGCCAGTGGAGTTCTCAGGAACTGCTCCACTGGCTAGACTCCAGATCCCAATGCTCAAAGGGTGCCTACCAGCATCACCCCCTCCCCCCAAGTACTTAAATGCCAGGAATCTATGCAAGATTGCATAAGCTAAGTGCCATCATTGAATTTCCAGGTTGAACATAAGGGAGACAAACCTGAAGTCATTTTCTTGGACTCCCACCACCACGATCAACCCTGCTTGGTCCCATCCTTTCCCCATCACTTTCAACTACTACAAGCCCCAATCTGGTCCCACTTGTCAATGGCCATATCCTCTCTTCTGCTCTGTCAAGAGAGACCTGCAGTGGGGAAAACGTACCATTCAGTTTTTTCTTGTTCTTTCCCTTGTTCTTTTGCAGGGCGGGGATTGGAAGAGGGGAGAGAGGGACAAACGTCTCACCACCAAATTGGACGTGCATTGACAGTTTTCTGTCAGATGTCATCACACCCTTGACTGACCCTGATGGTCTTTAATGTATGCGCAGTGTGGGCCACCTCCTCCCTTGGCAGGTTCCATGTATGTCTTTTCAGAGGGCCTATTAAGGCTTTCCTACGACATGGTCCCACTCAGCCTTTCCACCAACTCCCACAGGTGCACACCGCACCACGCTGGACTATTGAGGGTCTGTTCTCAAGGGATTTGCCCTCTCGGTAAAACACCTTCAGAGTTGTCCACATGTTTCCCATGCTACACAATGATTTGTCTTGCGAATGTCCTGCATCAGCTTGCTAATGCTATGTAACATATTGGTCCAGAGGTTAAAAGCTGAGAGTCACAGGAATTCACTGACTTTCTGGGTGGCTCTGAGTCTGTGCCTCTCATGAAGTTGCCGTCAACATGCTGTTCCGGGATGTGGTCATCTCAAGGCTTGGCAAGATGTTTTGAAGAAAGCTTTGAGGTTTTTCATAAGGCCCCTCAGACAGATAGCAAGGAACTGAACCCTGCAATTAGTGTCCATATGGGTAAGACAACTTGGAGGAGGTGGGTTGCAAGCTGCTTCAGAGCAAATCATCCCTCACCACCCTTCACTTCCACTCCCATTTTTCCCAATCGGGTCCAGAAGATCTTCTGCCCATGTTAATGGCATGCTGGCACACCAGACAATGGTGACCCTTCCTCAGAATCCCTCAGTCTCGAGCAATCATTCTATTGTTTTCCTCATGACACAGCATCTGGCTTCCAGTGTGGTGAAGAGAGAAATGTTGTTTGCCAGGGCATTCTTAATTTATATTTTCTAGAACAAGACGCAGAATGTAGGTATACGCAGTCTGCAACTAGTGCAGCTTTCAGTGCGAAGAACTCAGCATTGTCTCAGTGGAGAAACCATCCAGAGAGTGGATCAATGTTAGATTGTCCCAGGGGCTCTAGCACTGTCCAGAAGCCAGTTCCACTCCGCACAGTTTTGTTCGAGGAAAATTCAGAGTTCAGCCTGGTCTTCTTTATCTTCCTCATTGTTTGCAAGAACACCAAGTCCTAAGGCTGTCCTTAAACCTGGCAGTCTGCTTACTAATCACTCCTCCTCCGCTTCGAAGTACTTCTGAAGCAGCCGCAGCTCAGTCCCATGTGGAATCAGCTAGTGTGGTATAGATTTATTATCTTAGCCTCTTCTACAGGCTTCAAGTAAACCTCATACACAAAGAAGGCTGGGTAAGGGTTAGAGAAAAAGCGCTATCAGCTATGAGTTGTCAATAAAACCCCATTGAATTCACCATCTCATTCTCGCTCTCTGCTTACCTTGAAATGGCCTGATGGATTTTTGCATAGTTCAGTGTCCCCCAGCTAGAGCCGTTGAGTTCTTAATGACATAATGATTCATTGAGTAGTGTTTTTGCCAGGTCAGCAAGCGTATCACACAAAAAGTGAAACACCCCACTTCAGCCCACCCCACTTCACCATTCTTCAAGCGAGGGGTGCATCTGTGCCTATGTGTTTTCGTGGTCATGCTCATTTCTCCTGTCCACTCCCATTTAGCTGTGCACTGGTAATTTGGTCTTGTGCTCCAATAACTCAATATTGGGTAATCTGATTATGCTCGACTGAAAATGAAAAGCAGTGTTTCTATGACATATGGAAGGATTTGTAAGGCGAAAGTGGTTAACCTTTTAAAGGATCATCACAGTTTAAATGCATGGCTTCTCAGCCTTGGCACTGTTGGCATCTGGTGTTGGAATTACGTTTTTGCTGGGGGTGGGGGTGTTTGACCTATAGCACCATTATCCCCAACAGGAACATCCCCAACTGTCTGAGATTGCCAACTGGCCTGAGGGGGCCAGGAGATGGGAAATTAAAAGTAATAGTTTAAACCAGCAGTTCTCAACCTGTGGGTCATAACATCTTTTGGGGTCAAAAGACCCTTTCAAAAGAGTTGCCCAATTCATAATAGTCACAAAATGACAGTGATGAAGTAGCAATGAAATAATTTTATGGGTTGGGGGGGGGGAAGTCACCACAACATGCGGAACTGTATTAAAGGGTCACAGCATTAGGAAGGTTGAGAACCATTGGTTTAAACTGTAGATCTATTTTGAAAAAATGCTTGGAGCCATCTGTGGCAGTTATATAATCTGGTGTCCATTTGCTAAGGTGTGGAGTCTAGTCTGCCCACCAGGTCGCAGCTTGATGCACACAAACTCTCCGCTTTGTGTTCCTCCCTGGAGGCAGGACACACACTCTTTCCCTGGGAGATGTTTCTGTTGACAAGACACATGGAGCCCAGTTGATATAGCTGGAGCCCTGGAACGGGAGGGGCTGTGTGGGAGCCCACATCAGTGCTGAGACGCTTCTACAACCACTCGATCCATAAGACTTTACACCCATTGACCTGTGATCTTCCTGCATTTGATGTCATTGCATGGCTGCGTGAGTCTAAAGAGGAATTTATAGACTGGCATCAGACATCTGGGCTAAAATTTTACTTAGAAACTTCAGTTGGGCTGGGTTGGGGTGTTTTCTTACTATACAATTACTCTGATGTAAGGCTCTTTCTGATACACAGATGTGTGTCTATGGGTTTGTTTCTCTGGTCTACCCCAACTAAATACATCATCCGAGTAAGGTGTGTATGAAGGGAGATTCAAAAAATCGTGGAAAAAGAAAATGACAAGATAATGGAATTTCCCCCACGAACTTCTTGAAGCATCCTTGTATGAGATGGGCTCAAAGAGAAGAATCATTTTGAGGCTGGCACAGAAGCGGGCAGTGTGTACTCGCTCTATATAGGGTGGCTAGTTCTACGCACCTAAGAACAACAATGTATGAGAAAGTGGAGGAGCTAACCTCCAAAATGGCTTCTAACAATGCCCGCCACCCCCCAAGTTGAAGAGGCTCGATGAGAGTTTGTAATAGGACACGGTGGGTCTCATAGAATGCCCTTAAAGCAACAATAACAATCACCTTTTAGTATGAACTAGTAGCAAGCTTACAGAGCAGGTCATCAGTTGTACATTCAATGATTCACACACATCCTGTTTCATCTCATATGATTCAATTTCCTCAATGCAGCCTCACCCATTCCGCCGCCTCCCCATGTTTCCTGGCTTCATTCTTCTCTCTTTGGGTAAATCCTGCCCCCTCGATCTCCAGAACCTGATGGTTGTGAGGTGTGGACACCTCACTGGTGTTATTGTTCCCTTGATAGACCTGCCTCTTGTTTGGCTGAAAATTGAGGCATGGAGGACAAGTTCAGTTCTAGCTGTACTAGCTTCCAATATAACGATCCTTTTAGAAAAGGTGTTTTCAGATAATCTCATGTCTATCATCTAAAGCAGGGCTCCTCAAACTTTTTAAACAGGGGGCCACTTCACTGTCCCTCAGACCATTGGAGGGCCAGACTACAGTTAAATTTTTTGTGTGAACAAATTCACTGCGGGCCCAGGATGAGTCGACTGCTAAGCAGGAAAACAGCAGTGGCAAAAACACCTGGCGGCCAGATAAATGTCCTCGGCGAGCCGCATGTGGCCCACGGGCAGTAGTTTGAGGACCCCTGAACTATAGGGTCACTATGAATCAGAACTATCCCAATGGCAGCGACCGTGCTAGCGTCTCCCACAGAGGCACGAGTGCGATCCTCGTCCTCATCTATCGTTCCATCTCAGCGAGCCTCACCTCCTGGCCCCCATCTCTCACAAACACCAAAGGCACATCCTGTGAAGACTCCGCTAGCTTGATGATTAACTGAGGATTGCGTCCGCCTGAGCTTTGCATCAGCTTACCTAGAAACTGATTCTGAGCTTTCTGGATTGATTTTGAAGTTTGAATATTCTCCAGTAACGATGTAACTATTGCTGACTTGAAAAATACCTAGCAAAGCTATTATTGTAAGGTTATGTCGATGAACATGGACTTAACTACCCTGGACTTTTAAACAGACTTATTTAAGACAAAATAAAAAGTGACAATCTTGCAGTTCCTGGAAAGATAAGACATGGGGTTTGAAAAGCACCTTATGTCTGCCTGGCCTTTAGTAGGTGAGTTTTGTTATGTGCAACGGAATGGATTCCTAATTGGCATACTCTCTATTGTTATGAGTCTCACCGGTTCCCACAGCATTTCACATAAAGCTCTGATGAATGAAAGGGCTAGAGTGTACTTTTTTAAGGGCTATACAGAGAAGTCTTTTCATGAGTAACTGAGAGTAAGGTGTCCTGGTGTCTTACGTGTTAGGTTGCCAACCACCATGTTCAAAGTTCAAAACCACCACAGGAGAAAGACGAGGTGTTCTATAAGAAGTAGTGCTACCCTGAAAGATAGGGTCACCATGCATTGGAATCGAACTGAAGGCAGTGAGTTGAGATATTCCTGTGTATACTCATGGATTAGCTGGGCTTTCCCAGCACCTTTTTAATGCAGTTTAATGCAATTAGGTGTCTTGGCTTATATTTGGGTCAGCTGATACTCTAGTACATACAGTATCAATATTCTTTTTCTGGGGTACTTCATGCTATTCTGATTGATCAGCTTATTCTCTTATTAATATTTAAAAGTTTTGCAAATAGTTCTAGAGCATGATGGTGATACCTATTATATGTCCAGAGCCTGTGCCTAACACTTTTCTCCACTGGCTGCTAAACCTATAGAACTGTTGCATAGCAGTTTTTGAGGCAAGACTGAGGTTGTCTTGCTTTTTCTCCTCTTAGTCCCTTGCCAGCACAATCCCACTTCACCCTGTTTAAAACAGGAGAAAACATTGGGAGAAAGGGAGACAGTTTCTGCCTCTTCTCTCTTCTTCTGGACATCCAAGAATTTGCTTTATTCTTTCCTTCTTATTCCTGGTATTTACTGGCTACAACATTTATGTTCATGTTATTTTCCATTCATTTCTCTTGATGGAATTGAGGGCTAAACTTAACTGCATCAAGAATCCATTAAGTCATGTAGATATTAATTATACATGACATGAACCTGGGTGAACAGACACATGACCTCTTACAAATGCATTGGTAGTTTGTATGTTCATGTTGAATTTCTCTCACTTAATGAACTAGAAGAAATCATAAGGTTCCTTACTAAAGATTGACCCCAGTAATTTGGAGGCAAAAGGAAAGTAACCATCAACATGTTTTAACAACAACAATAAGAATGGGCTACCTTTTTTCCTATTGCTAATATCTGGTGGTTATTTTGAAGGCGAGAAAGATTTAATTTTTAAGAGCAGTCCTTGAGTCAATGTTGCCATTTAAATGCTTTCATAGGGCATACACCTTCATGTTGAGATTGACTTTCATAATCCCAATATAAGTGGGAGTACGGACACCTGTTTAGCTCTTGCACCAACTGATGCAAAGGAGGTGGCAGTGATGATAGAGGCCTTCTAAGTGTTTCTGGCATCTAAACAGGAGAAAGGACAAACACTTCAGTAGTTTAACCTGACCAAGAATTCACTTATATTATTATAGAAGGCTGGAACTTGAAGCTGTCTTCACGATCATGCCTTCTTCCCATTATATATGTACACGGTAGGGCCCTGGGTGGTTAAAGTGGGTTGTGCTCAACTTCTAACCTTAAAGGTGGAAGATTTGAACTTCCCCAGAGATGTTTCAGAAGTAAGACCTAGTGATCTGTTTCCTTCAAGATCTCAGTCAAGAAGATCTGACGGAGCAACCTACTCTGTAACATAGGCCGTCACAAAGGATCAATGGCCATAGGTTTTGGTTTTGTTATTACTGTTGTTGTTTGTTTATAATAAATAACTTTGATCATGAGTTAGGTGATGGGGTTTACATTTCACACCATCAACTTTGCATTCAACAGTTCAACCCCCTCACCCCCATTTCTTTTCTTCCTCTTAGGGATCCCTATTCTCCCTTTCACCCAAGTCACACCTCTCAACCTTTGAGACCATTGCTTCACCTTCCCAGGCTGACCTTCCCTTCCTTAGGGACCTCCAAAGTCTGTTCCCCTGGGTATGCAAGTCATGGTGTCACACAATATTTGTCCTTTTGTGACTGACTTATATCTCTCAGCATGATGTTCTCCAGATCCATCCATGTCCTGAGCTACTTCAGGGTTTCAGCATTGTCTTTCAGTGCTGCACAGTAATCTGTTGTGTGGATGTGTCAATTTTTCTTTATCCATTCTTCTGCAGATAGACATTTGAACTGTTTTCAACTTTGTGCTCTTGTGAACAGTGCTGTGATGAACAAGAGTCTGGTTGTGTAAGGGTTCTTACTTCTTGTGGGTAAGAATATTGCTGGCTCCTGGAGACACTTTTATTCCCAGTTCTCTCAAGCAGTACCATGTAACTTTCCACAATGGTTGTATAGCCACAGGTGTAGTCTATCTGCTTTGTTTTTATTAGGGTCTATGCATACCATATAGCAGAAATCCCTTGCTATGCATGAGACGTCTATACTAATAAGTCTAGTTCACTGAAAATATTTATGTAGAGCTTTGTATAATGTCCTAGAATGTTACCATGGGCATTATATCTCAATCCATAAGCAGGAATATGTCCTAAAGCCAATTAACATGGAAAAGGTAAAACACCAACTTAAGACCATGTTAAAGTTTGATATAAAATCCTTTCTAGCTGGATTAATGATGGCTTAGGTGCATGGATGGGGAGGGTGGGAGAAATATGGAGTCTACATCAATGGGTACAAGAAAGCAGAAAATGTTACAAAGTGGACTGTGGCTAATCTTGCTATCACACAGAGAGCACTGTAAACTTGCTCATGGATGACGTGCTTAGGCTAAAATGTAATCCTTTTTCATTCAATCTCCCTTGTGACCCATTTAAAATTGCTTCATGTGAGGAAAAAGTAAAGGGGAAATAAATACATGTGGATTGAGCCTCTTATGAATTCCCTCAGGGGACTGCTATATGCTGAGCCCAATGGAGAATGGATTGTTGCAGAATCATCAGTCAGGTTAAAATCTAACACCTTATCATTTGATCTCCCAATTGACCCATTTTAGATTTGTTATGGGTTTTAATATTCCCTGTTTCTTTTTCAATTGAGGCTTTTCTCAGGTTTATTTGCTATTGTTGTCATCTTTTGCTGTTTGAGGTAGGTATGTTTTCTAGTCTATGAAATCTAGAACAGGTAAATCTATAGAGGCAGTAAGTGGATTGCTTTTGGGGAGTAAAGAAGGGAAAGTTGGAGGGAAAGGGGGAACTAGTTGCAATGAGTACAAATAAGAATGAAGAAAACGTTCTGGAACTGATTGTGGTGATGACCATACAATGCTTTTTCATTAGGACCAAACTATTGACGTGTACAGTATGTGAATTAAATGTCAATAAAACTATTAAAACAAGAAATCAAAACACAAGCTAAACAAAAGTTGATGGTAGCATTCCCTTTGCCCCCAAATTACTCGGGTCAATCTTTAGCATAGAGCCTTATGATTTCTTCTAGTTCATTAAATGAGAGAAATTCAACATGAACATACAAACTACCAATGAGTTTGTAACGGGTCATATGTCTGTTCACCCAGGTTTATGTCATGTTTAATTAATATCCACACTCCTTCTTGATATGGTTGAACTACTGAATTATATAATATGTTAATTACAGCTCAAAAAATTCAAAAAATACTTTTCTCAGAGTGATATTTGGCAGAGGCAAATTGTGGGAGCTGAAGGATTGGATGCACAGAGTGAAATGGGTAATATAGAGATTGAGCATCAGGCCTATCCTCTGAGGAACCTCCTGAAATGGTTCTAACTTCCAATCTTTCTGTTACTGATGCTTACCTTGCATCATGCAAGGACACCAACATAATCAGAGCAAAGCATACATATTCTTGAGGTTAAGTCAGTCATTCTCAAACTATGATCTGCAGGCATCATGCAAAGCTGGTCTGGGCCACATGATCTATGTTTCAACCAGTCTTGCAGGTGGCGCTGATGCCACCATCTCACCACCACCCCTTAAACCTAGGTTCCATATGCTAAGCATTCATACTCATACCACCTGTGTGTGAATGAGTTCCCACCAGCCCTTGGGCATCTAGTGGGCAGTGACCAGGGATAACCTCACCTGTTCAGCCCCAAACGAAAGAGTCATAGTGTTAATGAATATTGCTTGAGTCAATACATTATTCTTGTCTGAGAACAAGTCTGCTTTGTTTGTTTTTTTGCATGAATAGAAAGCCCTGTCTGTTCTCCTGAATCCATACTACTGGGAAGGTCTGCCATGCCCTTTATTGTTAATATAGATGGAGACCAACTCAAGGATAATGCAACTATATGTATTTTATTTTGCCACAATATAATGGAAAAAGACACCCCTGGGCATTATCATACACCCTACAAGGGACACATTGTGTTAGTCTGGGGAAACTGGGAAAACAAACCACAGAAACTCATCTGTATATGAGAAAGTTTTATATATATGGTAAGTAAGTGTACATTAAGAAAGCATTCAACCCAATGCTTTCCAACCCCGTAAGTCCAACATTAGCTCATGTATCTGACACCAATATACAAAGCCCTCCTAAATCTCACAAAACAGACGCAATGATGCTGACTGCAGGAGGAAAGCTGAATCAGTGAGCATATAAGCATCTCAGCACTGGCAGGGGTCCCCACATGGCTGCTCTAGTACCCCGGGTTGCATCGGGGTAGGTCCATGTTGCTTTTCCTCTGGGATGTCTTGCAGGAAGTGAGCCTTGCCAGATGAATCAGGGAACTGGCTAAGGCAGGTCTACTCTGTCCTATACCTATGAGTGGACATCAACTGGAGGGCATTGAGTTTTGTTTTTTTTTAACAATCCCAAGAAGTGGATGGCTCCATCTTTCTCCCATGGAGAAGTTATAGGTTCAAACTATCAGTCTTTCAGTGGGCAGCCAAATATTTAACTACTGAGTCACCAGAGCTCCTTGGGGTATATATGTGGGTAAGTAAAAAGTATTGCCACTAGAGTTTCAGTTAATACATGCTTGGAGTTTGTCCTAAACAAATCATGTAGAAATATGTCTCTGTGATCAGTGGATGGCTGCCCTAGATAAGGTCCCTATGAGTCAGAGTTGGTGCAATGGCAATGAGTTCTCTCATTTAGCATACTGTTTGCTAGGTATTTTGTTCCTTTTTCTGACTGAATATTATATGGATAATATTCCATCATATTGAAGATCAAGGACTGCAGCATTTGGTGTGGATTACAACTCAATGTAAAGAAAACCCAAATTCTTGCACCCAAACCAATAAACATCATGATAAATGGAGACAAGATTGATAGTGTCAAGGATTTCAATTTGCTTGAATCTACAGTCAAATGTTTACGGAAGCAGTAGTCAAGAAGTTAAATGACATATTGCATTGGGGAAATCTTTAAAGTATTGAAGGAGAAGGATGTCGATTTAGGGACTAAGGTCTCCTCACTAGTTCATTGAGTGAGTATGGCTCAGGGATGCTGCTCAACATTCTGTAATGCACAAGATAGGCCCCATCACAAAGAATGATCCAACCCAAAAGTCAACAGTATCCCAGTAGAGAAACACAGCCCATTGGCCAGAATCAAGAGACCCTATGTTATGGAGGTGTGGGATCTTACAATTATCATCCAACTCTTTGGGGATGAAAGGGCATGATGAAAGGAATTCATCTTACTTGGGTCCACAATCAATACTCAAGAAAGCAATAGTCAAGGCATCCAATGATCAATTTCATTGGGTAAATCTGCTGCACAAGACCTCTTTAAAGTGCTGAAATGAAAAGCCAAGATGTTACTTTGAGTACTACAGTGTGCCTGACCCAAGTCAGGGTCTTTTCAATCAGCTCACATGCATATGGAAGTTGAACACTGAATAAGGAAGATGGAAGGAGAATCGATCTATTTCAATGATGGTGCTGGTGAAGAACACTGAAAGGATCATGGGCTGCCAGAAGCACAAAAAAACCCATTGTGGAACAAGAACAACCAGAATGCTCCCTAGAAACAAGGATGTGAAAAGGCCAGTTGTCAGGTGAGACCCATCCCCGGAAAAGTACATGATAGTTGGTAGAGTGGAGACAGGCAGCGAAAAACAGGAAGGTCCTTGACAAAATGGATCTATACCATGCCTACACGAATGGGTTCAAACATAAAAACAATTATGTGGATGGTTCAGGAGCAGGCAGTATTTTGTTCTATTGAACACAGGGTCACTAAGAGTGGGAAAAGACTCAATGGCACCTAACAAGAACAATGACAGCATTATTAGTAATCCAAGGATACTAGGCAGACATGGGGACAATGCCAAGCAAAGTCCACTATCTTCCAGCTAGGTGCTTTGTGACTAGGCAAATACTGTCCTCAGGTGTCAAATGAGTGGATGATCAGACACGCTCTTGGGTACCTCTGTGTTTCGGTGTTCTAGTGCTCTAGGTCTAAGCCTTTAGTGATTCAAACATATGCCTCTCTTAATCTCTGTTAGTCCACAAACCCTTCCAGAAAAGGCCCTGAGTCTATGCATTTTCTCCTTTCATAACATCAGTCCTTGCAGGAATACTGTTTGATGAAGAGAATTCCTTCCAGGAGATTTAAAACATTCTCCACCCACAAAATGTTAACACAAAAGATTTTCTTAACAAATATTTGGGTCGTGTTTCTTCATGGCAAATGTACACAGTTCTTGACTTTTCCTTCGTGAGTTATTGCTACCCCAGCCCTCTTGTTTCTCTTCCAACCCAGAACACTTCAGAGAGCAAAAGAGGAGGCTATTAATAACTATGCTAGGGTCATAGACATGAACTGGAAGGTGCAGCTTCCCAGCCAGTTTGAGCAATTGAATTCAAATTTCACACTAATGAGATATGTATGGCTGGCAGGCATTTTCTGCTCAGCACTTGTAATAGCTGGCCCCAATAATCTAGGGTCCATGAAGATAAAAACAGAGCTAGTTCCTCTCACACACCCTGGAGCATATGTGAACCTTTCTTTGATTCTTGCAAAGCCCAAAGCTCACCTGTCTCACACTTGTTCCCTCTTAGCCTAGCTGCCCTTTCAAAGCCACTGGAAAGAGACCAGAAACCCAGGGTACACTAAGGCCAGCTGGGTGATTTGGTGCCTCCGCTTATATTTTGGGACATGACATTCTTTAATAGGAAAGATTGAAGGTTTGAACCCACAGAAAAGGAATCAACCCTGAGATGTCTTCCAAGACAAGTCTAGTGGTTTAGGTTGCTGAAAGGTCACATATAGTCTGGAAAACCCAACACTACACACATGAAGTCACCAAGAGTTGAGACTGTCTCCAAGGCAACAAACACCAACAACAGAGCCCTTTGTAATTCACTTGAGAAGGTGAGGAAGGGGAAGCGTGTCAGTCCGGGTAGACAAGAGAAGAAAATTCATAAATGTGCATATGCATATAAGAAAGAGGTTTATATACAAAAGCAATTGAACATTAAGAAACCATCCCAGCCCACTCCAAGGTCATAAGTCTGGTATTAGTCCATAAATCTGACACCAATCTATTAGGTCCTCTTCAGACTCGTGAAACACATGCAATGACACCAGGAAAGTCATAGGCCAGTGGGTGCAGAGTCTTGTGTATTCAGTGGCGGTGCAGTCTTCTGTATTCAGTGGCAGTTGAAGCATCGCAGCACTGGAATGGGTTTCCCTGTGGCTCCTCCAGTTTCCAGGACTCAGCATGCTGCCATGTGTCTTACCAGCTGCAATGTCTTCCAGGGAATGAGTAGTGAGTCTCTCACCTCCAAGAGGGAAATACGGCCAGAATTCTCAGGAGAAAGCCAACCCACACAGAGGTCTCATTGGCTATCTACAGATTGACAGGTTAGACTCCACCCCTACACTCTTAATCCTCAAATTGACACCAGATTACATGACTGCCACATGGATGCTCTGACTCTCCTCTTCCTTGTAATGAAAATGGAAAAGCATTTCTTTCAGGACAGAGACACTGTGTTGCTGGTAAAAACAGACTTCTCCCACTTGTATGCATTTACTTTTTGATGGGTTTCAGCAGGTTTGCTAACCTCCAAAAACTAGGAACACAGGTTTGGCAACCTACTTCCAAAAATTACCCAAGGGAAACATTATGTATCACAACAGAAGTTTTCTCAATTTGTGCTAGATGATGAGTCCTGAGGCTGGAAGTCACTCAGAATACACAGACACTGTGACAATGGATTTGACTATACTAACGATCACGAAGATGGCGCCCGATCAGGCAAGATTCCATTCTGTTGCCCCTGAGGTTGCCATGAAGAGGAGTCAAGTGGACAATCCCTAATTAGTAATTTCTTACTGACATGTTTCCTTTCTTTACAGTGTTCTTTTGAGCATGACTTGCCATTCTAGCCCAGGGTCTTGCACAAATTGGGTGATGAGTAGATATTTATTGAATGAAAGGGTGGATGAAGCACTTGTCCACTTGTGTGAGATGGACAGACCACCTTGATGAAAGGCTGTCGCCAAAGGGAATCAAGGGAACCAAATGATAAGAAATACCATATTCCCTTCACCTAGGATTATAATGGCACCATCACCACCTTTATCATCAGAAGTATTTCAGTTACACCAAAGATTAGAGAAGAGTAATGCAAACAGATCCTCATGTGCCATTGTTCATCATGGCACTATTCACAATTGTCCAAGTTGGAAACAACCTAAATGCTTATGAGCAGATGACTAGATCCACAAAAACATAGGTATCATAGGCCCTCATTTATATACGGAGGCAAATGTACAAAGAACAAAGTGTATTCATGGTTGCCAGAGTCAGGAAAGATGGAGAAAAGAAGAGTTAATAGGGATGGGAAAATCACGTTGATTAAGGGTAAGGTTGCCCAGCCACACACAGTAGGAGGGCCACATTGCTTTATATTTTTCTGCACAGACATTAGAGGAATACTGTTTTACCTTTTTGACGCCTAGGAGCCCCTAACACAAATCCATGAAATGTGTAAATTTCTGCTCCCTTCCTGATTACTGGGACCAGTGATCAAGTGTTTTAATGTAAAAATAATTGAAATGAGAGCTTCCTGGCCATTCTAAAGATCTGGGGGAAAATGATCATCTAGTGCACCCTTATTTTTCTCCACAAGTGTCTTCAAAAATCTCACCATAGCTTTAAGTTACTTTAAAATGATGTGTAGCTAATCTTGATTGAAAAGTCACCACAGATGTGACCGGTGCTCACTCTTCTCTGATAATACTATTAGCTTCTAATAACTTTTCTGATTGAGTTTGGCTGGTAGCAGTGATCACCTCTTTGATCTCCTTAGGGATGCACCCAGGGGCAATGGGCTGGTAGAATGAGAACCAGGGTTTCCAGGATGTGCAGCCTCTGGACCATTCACACGTGGCTGATGGGGACGTAAAATGGTACCATTAACTTGACAGCTTCTGATAAAGTTAAATGCCGGCTGACCTGACTTCTTGTCATGAAATCAACGCTGCCTCATGGCCACCACACATGTTACAGAGTAGAACTGACTCCATAGGGTTTTCTTGTTTTGCCCCTTCCCTTTACAGACGCCGATTGTCTGGCCTTTCTTCTACATCACCTTGGAGTGAGTTCAAACTGCTAACCTTTGGGTTACTTGTCAAGCACAAACTGTGTGTGCCAACCACCCAGGGACCTCTACCTACCCACTGACCAAGCAATTGACCCCTTAGGCACTTAGCCAAGAGAGACAAAATGACATCTCCACCGAGGAACTGATAAGTGAATATTTACTGTTTTATTCATAATTTTAAACAACTCAATGCCCATCAATGGGAGAATGGGTAAAATGTAGCATATGCATATAATGCAACACAATTCAAAAACAATACAGAATGAAGCACTGACATCGTCTCTATGTTCAGGGCATGCACTGTAGAATTTGCTTTATAAGTAGATTATCTTGAACAACTTTCGGAAATTATGGGGTGAAACAACCCAGAGTTCCTTGAAAGACATGCCTCAGATAAACACATTCCGGGAACATGCCAAGAAAGAAGTGCATTATAACACAAAATGAGAAGAGGATCTTCGTTGCCTACAAAACTCATGTAGGAAGCTTATAATTAGGCTGTCATACTTGATGAAGCCAGGGCTGAACACTAGCTCAAATCGTGACTGATGGCTGCTTCTTCCCCCTCTCATACAGTGTGACAGCCTTAGGATACACCCTGTCTTCCCCCAAAGGAACAGAAGGAGAGCCTCCTCCCTATGACTAGAACCTACAGGTCCAGGAAAAGTCTAACAATCCCACATAGATGGGCTAGAGAAGGACAAAGAGTAAGGGTGGGAACAATGCTACCTACAAGGATTTAAAAAGAGAGGAACACACAAATAATGCCATTTACTGAATTAATTCCTTCTAAGTATGTGAAGTGTTGAACTCTCTTGGTCTTTGACGGTTTTTCATTTATTTGTTTGTTTGACTGATTTTTCAAATAAAATAGGACATGACTTTAATGAATGCACAGAAACATATACTAAAATCTATTTGCTACTCACAATGGTCCAACTATGAGCCCTGGTGAGGCAGTGGTTTAAGCTTTGGGTTAACCACAAAGTCTTCAGTTCACAGCTGCCAGTTGTTCTGTGGAATACAGATGAAATTGTCTGCTCCCATAAAGGTTCACAGTCTTGTAAATTCTATGGTGCAGTTCTACTGTCTACTATAGGGTTGCGAGGTGTCAGAATCAACAAGCTGAAAATGGGTTGAGTTCTGGTATGCTCCCACTGGGTAAGGAGAAGAAAGATGTAGGGGGAATGGCTAGAGTGACATCCAAGAGGCCAAGCATATACAAATGGAAATTATTCCTAATTTACATATTCCCTGTTCCCCAAATACTAATGTCCCCTACCAACCACTGTCAAGTTCAGTGCTACGCATGCTGACCCCAGATGAGACAAAATCAAACTGTGCACCACAGGGTATTCAGTAACAGTGTCTTCTTGGAAGTAGATGGCCAGGTCTTTTTTCCAAGGCACCTTCTGCACGTACACAAACTGCCAACCTTTCCACTAGGAGATGAGCACTTACCCATTAGTATCATCCAGAGGCTCCATAAATACTCAAAATCAAACCAGAATCACTGTCACCATGTCGGTTTCGATTTATAGCAGCCCTTTAGGACAGTAGAAGGATCCCTATGAGTTACCCAGACTGTAACTCTTTACGGGACCAGAAAACATCCTCTTTCTCTCACAGAGAAGATGCTGGTTTCAAACTGCTGACCTTGCACTTGGCACTACACCACCAGAGCTCCATCCAAAATTACTAAGTTCTTCCAATTTGTTCAATGTGTATCACTTGCCAGTCACTATGTTAACCTCTTCAGGAGGATTCTCTAGGGTAAGGTGCTAGTATCATTATGATCCTATTTTATTGAAGCATTTACTCTCAATATCTGTCACTGCCATTAAGTCGATTTGGACTCATAGTGATCTTCTAGGACAAAGCAGAACTGCCCCTTTGGGGTTTCTCAGATATTAAATTGTAATGGGAGCAGATACCGTGATCTTTCTCCCAAGAAGAGCCTGATGGGTTGAACCACTGACCTTGTAGTTAGCAGTTCAGTTAGAAGCCCACAAGGCCATCAGGATATTCCTTTACTGAATCTTACCACGGTGAAATACTGTGAATATATCTAGGAAGTAGTGGGGCTATGATTTGAACCCAGATTTTCTACTGCCACATGATACAGCTCCCATCTCCCAATACATCTCCCCCATGAGACCCCAATGTCTGACTCAGTAGTTTGTAAGAAAAAGCACAACCAAACTGTCACACTTTCCCCAGAAAGAGAAAATAGCATCTCCCAAGTCAGTTTTTAACCTTTCCACATGCCAAAGGCTAGATGGCAAACAATGAAAGGAATCAAGAGGATTGTTGAAAATTACAAGTTCTACTGAAAGCAGAATAAAAGAGCTATAGCATTTGCATCCCAATCCATTTTTATGGGTTTCTGTTCAGTTTGAAGAACTGTCAAGAAATAGTTCATCTTCCATTCAAAATTGACACAGACTTTAAAGCTAAATGAACCCAAATTAAAATGTGAAAAAAAGAAAAAGAAGCATCAGACTGGTGAATTATTCAGTTCACCTCATTGTTCTGCATTTTCTCATTCCAAATACTTTCTATCAATGAATGCAGTCTCCATCATTCAAAATGGTGCCTTCTCTGCTCACTGTCTATCAGGAACGACTAACTCCAGCTGTCTGCCTCTGCCTTCTAAATTTGCTGGAAAATCAAAAAAGACAACTCCCATGGGTTTGAGTTCCTTTGAATATCCCTTTCCAAAGTCTTCAGTGCTTTTCCAGAGACATTCTGACTTATAGACCAGGGTTGTTCAAAGTATAATTTTTCAAATGCTAAAAATCCTAACCCTCATATAAAGTGAGCAGGTATGACCAAGTCAATTGAGTTAAGCAAGGTGGCAGAGAAGATTCAAAGGAGACTTTGAGAAGTTGAGTATATATAGGCAACATGAACAAAAAAGAATTCTGGAGTAGGTTACTCATATATACAAAAGTGCTAATGTGCTACGAAGTCACAAAAAATGCAACCTTTGTTTTTTATTCTGTTCAGAAATCATTTGCCTGTCAAACAAACAAAAAAGATTCCAAGTTAAGTAACCGCTCAGTGTCTGCATCTAAACTTAAGCAAAAATAAGTCAAACAAAGGAATGTTCTCCTATGGAACTAAATAATCTAGAGTGGGCCTGTTAGGGAAAATTTCCATATGGTATGAAAGGAGAGATGGCCATCCTGTTGCCTTATTGCCGAATTTTAGGGAACATTTCTTAACAAGCTTTCTAACTCAAAATATTTTATTAGTAATAGTGCCATTTTATGAACTTTAAAACTCCCAGGAGCAAAAGTATTCCTTCTAGAATTTATGGTGCTTCCTCTCAGGCAGTCGATTCTAGATATTGTTAGGTGAATCAATTCAGAGCCAGTGACTCCATATATAAATTTGGTATACACAACCCTGGTCTACTTCAAAGCTTCTCCCCAGTTCGTCCCTGGAACTGATTCCCAAACCTCAAGGACATGGTGGACAAACCATCGCCAGGTGTCTACAGAAGGAGAATACAATCTACTATTGAGTCACCTTGCCCACATTTCCCCGGTGGTGTTCTTCACTATTGATGTTCTTGCCACCTATTCTGTCTGCATGGACCACAGCCTTGGTGGTTCTAGAAGGTTGAACATTCAATTCCTAGGTGACAAGCATCAATTCTCAGTTCCCCTTTATCCCTGAGCAGGCTCTTGTGATTCAGTATTGCTTTTTGGAGAATGCCAAGCCTGGACATAGCCCTTGGGAGTCCAAGGGATATTTGAAACATGGGAAGAAGAGTTGGGAGTATCGTCTGCAGGAATAATTAGGCATGAGAAGGCACCGTGGGAGCCGAGTCCTAATTTCCCACCTCAACATGCTGGAGAGATTGAGACTTTTATAACAAAAACACAGAAGCTGAGCACCCCTTTTCTTAAAATGTCATGCCTTCCACTTACCTTATCAACAAACCAGCATCTGATGTAACTTTTTAAAGCTACTCTGGCCTCTGAGAGTTGTCTCAGTTGAAGACTAGACACAGGCTGATGCTTGGGCCTTCCATAATGTTACGGACTGAATTGTGCCCCTATCAAAATACGTGTCTGAAGTCCAAACCTCTATTTTCTGTAGCTGTAATCCCATAAGGAAATGGGTTCTTTGCTAGGTTGATTAGATATGATCCAGTAACCAATCCAAGACAACAGAAGAGATTGCACAGAAATAAAGGTGTCCCACCAAAGCAGAGAGAGAAAGAGGAAATCCTCCTTTAGAATGACATTGTCCTTCAGGGAAAAAAATCTGTTTATGAAAGCCTGCACTTGTGCAATGTCAGCTATGGCAGCACTAGAGAACGAGTGCATATGCTCATAAATCATGCTCAAAATTGATGTAGCAATCATGACAACCATAACCCTAGCTACCATTTACTGTGTAGTTACTCTGTGCCAGGTGTAGTTTATGTTGCTTGCCTACATTGTCTCCTTTAATCCCCATGACAATCTTATGAGGAAGGCACTGGGATTAATTTTCACTTTGTGGAAGTGGATTCTGGGAGACAAAAACATGAGCACTGCGCCCTGGGTTAGAGTTGGTAAGTGGTGGCCCTAGGGTTTGAATTACAATCTCAGAATCTCTAAGGAGTAGTTCCATTCTGCCCTAAAGGGTTGATATGCATTGGAATTGACGTGATGGCAGTAGGATGTATCTCCTTCAACTGCTCGCATCCCTGTGCACACACAAAGTCTGACCAGAAGCCAAGCCTCAACATGCTAACAAAACATTTAAAAAAATAAATGTTTAAATGGTATAAAAAACTCATTACAAATTTTGAAGTTGTCAAACCTTAATGAAACACATAAAAATTGATATTCTACTCATTAGTATACTGAACTGAACTGACATTGGCTATTTGAACTTGACAATTCTATGGATTACCATGGTGAAAAGGATGAATTCAAGAGGAATGACCTCACATTCATCATGATAAAGAATATTACAAGGTCTGTCCTGAAGCACAATGCTGTCAGTGAAAGGATTCCATCCATCTGCCTACAAGGAAGCTAGTATTCACATTTCTTCATCATACCAAAGATGAAGAAATTGAAGATCTTTACCAACTTATTTAATCTGAAATTGATCAAGCAGACAATCATGATGCACTGATAATGACTGGTGATTGGAAGATTTAAGTCAGAAAAAAAGAAGGATCAGAAGTTAGAAAATATGCCCTTGGTGATAGAAATAATGCCAGAGATCAACAACTTGCTTATTATAAACACCAAATTTCCACAGTACGTGGATCTCACAGGAATTGTTGATTACACCTGAGGAAAGAGCTGACAGAAGAGCCCAATATCATCACCTGTTTGAACAAGGACAGGAACAAATGACAGAATTGACCATAAATTGCTCATATGGAAGTTCATGTTGAAGCCAAAGCATGAGCTCAAGTATATCACAATTGAATTTAGAGACCTTCTTAAGAACACATTTGTACCACTGAGCATTAATGATGTCATACCAGATTAATTTTGGAATGATATCAAGGACATCACATATATTCAAAGAATGCTCAAAGAGACTCTGAAATTTGCTCTAGAACCTAGAGTGCTTACATGAATGAAGGAAATGATGACATAAAGGAATTGAAAAATAAAGAATTGAACAGAAAATTTCAAAGGGCAGACCAAGAAGGCAACATAAAGTGCTCTAATGAAAAGAGGGAAGGAAAGCAATATAAATACATATCATTATATATATACATATGTATGACTATATGTGCATTTTTTATATGTGTAAATCAAACAAGGAAGCAGATGAACTTTGGGCCGCTACTTAAATTGTACGTCATTACAAGAACGATTTGTTTTAATAGTGTGGCAGTGTATAATACCCACCTTCCTGCACAATCGCTGAAGATAAAATGGATGCATAATGCCGGGCCCACATGGAAGCAAATCAAGAAGAATAAAGAGAGAGGGACAGTTAGTTTAGACCCATATAGGCATACCAAGTCCAGAGGATGACTAACTTCATGGAGCTGGTAAGGCACAGAGAGGACTGTAGGGCCTACAATAGCTCATGACATGCTGCCCCCTTACTGGAGCATACAGCGACAGAGGACAATTGAGTTGACACACATCAGGGAGGTAGTGTGGTCTGAACACCCCACAGTGGGACAAACCAAGAAGGGAACATCACAGATCAGCAACTGAAGCAAAGAAAACACACAATGCCTAAACAGTCCCCAAGCAGACTTCACATTAGGAGGGGCAGCTTCTAGAATTTCTCCCAGGACCAGTGGGGAGATTGTCATAAATGTCAGCAGACAGACTTGAAATTATGTATGTTTTTTCTCTCTTTTTTTATCCTTTTCTTTTTTCAATCTTTTGTTTCCTTTTTGTTTGGTGTGTCATTGTTAGTTTGCCAACTTGTCTAAGACAGGCAAGGGAAGCAAGCCCAAGGAGAAAGCAACAGGACCTGATCGTCGTGGCGGGATGCGAGGTGGAGAAGGTGATGAGGGAAGGGTATGGTGAGCAAAGAAAGCTATAAACAGGAAAGCAACTAGGGAATTAAAAACAGCAACAAGGAGGATGTAGAGATCCTGGCAGTGTTGGAGCATCAGCAATCTAGCTGAGAGGAAGTATTAAGAGGCAGAAGTAGGGAAAATGTGATGGTGGGGCAGAGAGGAGACAAAAGGAAACAGAGGAATCATCTAGGAACCAAAGCTATGGAGACAAGTATAAGCATAGGTGTTCACGTATGTAAATGCATTGATCCATAAAAATAGAGGCATTGGCCTATGTACATATATTTATATGACAATACAATGAGGTAGTGGATGGACTTCGGGGCCTCTGCTCATACCCTCCCTTAATATAAGAACACTTTGTTTTAACGATGTGGCATACTGTGATGCTCACCCTCCTGGCACAATGGCTGAAGACAAAATGGGTACATAAGCAAATGTGGTAAAGGAAGCAGATGGTGTCCGGTTATTAAAAGATATAGCAACTTGAGCCTTAAAGGCTTGAGGTTAAACAGGCAGCCATCCAGCAGAAAAGCAACAAGCCTACATGGAGGAAGCACACGAGACATACAAACATGAGACATCATCGGGACCGGGTAACAGGCATCAGAAGACTCATAGACAAGCCCATTTGTGGACAATGGAACATGCATCCACAGAGAGGTCCCAGGGAAGAGATGAGTCAACCAGGGTTCAGTGAAGCACAGATGATGCATACAATATTCTTTTGGTTCCATGAGGCTTCCTCACCCCCCACTATCAAGACCCCAGTGCTGCCTCTTACTTCAGACTACACTAGAACATGCACACAGGTACAGATCAGAGATAAGAGCTTAGGACACATGGAATCCAGGAGCAGGAATAGGAATGATGTTACCATAAGGGTAGGGGGGAAAAGGGAGAGAGGAAGGAAGGAAGGAGGAAACAATCACAATGATTGACACATAACCACACACATGCTCCAGGGGGAGGAACAACAGAAACCATGGGGGAAGGGAGACAGCAGTCAGTGTGAGATATGAAAATAATCATTTATAATCTATCAAGGGGTCATGAGGGGGAGAGGGGTGGGAGGGAATAAAGAGGAGTTAATACCTAAGGCTCAATAGAAAGTAAACATCTAGAAAAGAATGATGGCAACGTATATACAAATATGCTTGATGCAATAAATTTAGGAATTGTAATAAGAGTTGCAAGAGCCCCCGATAAACTGATCTTTTAATAAAAATAAAAATGGGTGCATAGAAAAATGTGGTAAAAAAAAGCTGATGGTATCTGACTATCAAATGATAGAGTGTTTGGTGTCTTAAAGACTGGTATTTCAACAAGCAGCCATCCAGCAGAGAAGCAACAAAGAGCACATGGAAGAAGTACATCTGCCTGTGATTGTGAGGTGTCGATGGGAAGAGATATCAGAAGTTCAAAAAACATGCAATTATAAATTGATACAAAGGGGAGTCTATGTAGTGGAGACCTATGCTTTGCTGGCAAGACAATTGGGCATTCCCTCTCAGAAGAACCACAGGGGGTGAAAGATAAATCCAGGGTACAGTATGGCACTGAAGAACTGCATAGCTATCCTCTAGTTCTTTAATATTTCCTCCCCTTACTATTCAGGCCTTTATGTGATATATCTCATTAATCATGTTAGATTTGTATGTGTTCATTTGTATATTTAAGATCTCTCAGTATCTTAAGATAAATGACCCCTCAGAGATAGTGGCACCAGTAAGGGTTTTCTGAGGGTTCGGGAAGGGGGGGGGGGCGGGCGAAGTTGATAGCATTGATAGATGATTATATAACCTCACCTGATAGGATTGAACAAGAAGACTGTATGTGAAGGGAAGGGACATATTGGAATGAGTAAGGTATGTCAATAAAAATGTTATATATAGATAAATGTTTGTTGCAGCTCATCTGCAAGGAGCCGCCAGAAACTCAAGTCAGAGTCAGAAAAGGACAGTAATAAGTGCTCCTGATCTCAAACAGATCTTACCTGAAAGCAGTTATCATCAGAAAGAAATGCTTACCTGTATTTTATTGACTATGCCATGGGATTGGCCTTTACGGATAATAAAAAATTAAGGATAACACTGCAAAACAATGAAAATTCTGGAATACTTCATTGGGTTTACAGGAAACCTATCCAAAGACCAAAAGAACAAGGGAGTAGTGTGGACTTAAAATCTCCATGACTTCCCGGTTGTGTGAACTTGATCGGGTTGTGTCAGCTCCTTTGCTCTGGTTTCATGATAATGACAGCACTGACTTGATAAGGGAACTGTACAGACTAAATGAGTGAATAGGTCTAAAGCACAAAGACCAGTAGCAAATATAAGTGTACAATAACTCAATAAAATGGATCAGAAAAATGGCAAGTGGGCCAATTGTCATTTTGAATGCTAGAACCCATCAAGAGGTAGAAAAACAGCATGTAAAACAGAAAAACAAACCAAAGATTAGCCTATCCTCAGCTTCTAAGCAGATTGGATATCAAAAGGCAGGAAGTGCTTCAAATCCAAAGCAGTGTGACTTCAAGAGGAGAAATAGACAGGTTCATGGGTGATACTGTTGGGAGCCACGGACTCTTCTCGACTGTAATCTTTCTGGAGACCACTTTCCAGGTCTTTTTCATAAGGAGCCACCAACAACCAATCTTTTGGCTCGCACAGCCAAGTGCTTAATCTGTGTGCTACCTTGGCTTCTGTGTGGGAGGCACAACTCACCTGCTTCGGTTCTAGCGCGACAGCATGGACTTAGAGGCAGAGTGGATGCCTTTTGAGTTCCCTAACAGAGAGTCAATATGAGTTCAACAAGGGTGAATATTCCCCTGAGGTTAACTCCATTTTCCTAGTGGTTGATTCATTCATAGTGCTGACAGAAAATGACCAGGCAGTCACAGAAGATAACATTTCCCAGGAACAGGAATTATTGCAGTCTGGATAACATCACACTTGTCTTAGTTACCTAGAATGGCTATAACAAAAATACCATCAATGGACAACTTTAACAAATAAAAATTTATTCTCTCTTAGTTCAGGAGACTAAACGTTCAAATTCCACTCTAAGGGAAGGCTTTCTCTCTTTGTGGACTCTAGGCAATAGTCTTTCAAAATCTTATAGACCTGGCATCTCCTTAAAGATCTCTGTATGTCTTGGTAACAATCTTCCCCTGAGTCTAGTAGCTTCCCAACAAAGAGACTCTGGGTCCAAAACATACTGCTAGCTCTTCTTTCTTGGTGGCACTGAGTTCCCGTCTTTTCTGCTCCCTTCTCTGTCCTTTGCAGGCCATGCCCATTGGATCAGGCCAGGGACCTTAGAAAACTCATTTAACCCCACCCAAATCCCCTTAAAACTGATTAGCTGATCACAGTAGAGTACATCATAGGGAATAAGTACATGAGTACATAGCTGTCAATTGTATGCCAAACCACTGAAAATCATGTCTGAGTCAAATTGACTCATTTCTGGGATATGGCAATCATGACACTACCCAAATCACATAAGAGAGGTCACAAAGGTTCAGAATTGTGGCTGTCTCACTGGGTCTCTGCTAGGTTGTGCCCTCTCCAGAAGCAAATGCAGTGACACTTGTATGTGTGGTAGAGAGAAAGAGCTTTGTATCAAGACATGGCTTACATAGTTGTAGAAATTTGTAAGTCTAACCCAGTTCAAGTTAGGCTACCCTTGACTTGGGGAAGCTGTTTAACAGGAAGCCGGATGATGAAGCAGAGACAGCAGGGGGCACAAGTTGGTGAAGGCAGAGTCCAAAGTTGACTGAATGAATCTCCCATCTGTAGTCCTCTGATGGCTCCTGGGATTGGCCAGGCGACACAACAGGAGATTGAGAAACCACATTCAGCTCCAGCAGAAGGGGAAGGGCTAAAGAGGATTTGACTTTGTTTGATCTCTCTGTCATAAAAAAAATGCTTATTCCTACCCTTACCCACAAGTATAATGTTGACATAATCCCTAACCATCACATTCTAGTAAGTTGAGTCCTACCATAGTAGCCATTCGGACCCCAAATTTAGTCCTAAAGATTTCGGCTTTCCATGCCTATGAGATCCTGCCTTTGTCCTATTAGGGCCTTTGCTTAGCAAATCCCATGTTGACTTCGTGTGAGAAAGGAACAAACTTGGTGAAACTCAGGGACCTGCATCACCAATGCTCCTGTGAGAATTTGACCTCTTTGTCATAAAGGCGCAGGGTCTCTGACACTTTGTAGAATTGTTCTGTGGCTCCGCAACCTTGCTTATCTTCTGTTTCTAGCCCCGATATTGCTTCCGCTGCTTTTCCTCTTCACTTCCGTTCTGCTTAGATCCATGCTAGAAGACCAAGCTTCCACCCTGGACACATACAAGGCAATGAGACCTGACAAGTGAAGCAGTGATAGAGGATCTAGAGAGTGGGTTGCTGCTGTTAGCAAAGAATATTAGATCCACCAGGGACTGTCAGGAAAAAAAATGAACAAATCGGTCTTGGAAGAAGTCCAGCCAGAATGTGCTTTGGAAGGAAGTGTGGCGAGACTTCATTTCATGTATTTTGGATATGTTGTCAGGAGAGATCAGTCCCTGGAATAGGATACCATGTTCTGTAAAGTTGATGGTCAGTGAAGAAGAAGCTAACCCTCGACAAAGGTGCAATGACATCGTGGCTGCACAATGGACTTCAATATAGCAATGCCTATGAGAGCGCGGCATCAGGCAGCGTTTCAGTCTATTGTACATCAAGTTGCTGTGGATCAGAACCTATTTAGCTGCAATGAATAGGAACTGACCTACTGACACTTAACAATAACAGGTTGCTGGAAACAAAATTCCTCTTTAGTTCAGTGAATGTTGTCTAAGTTTAAGTTTGGTTTGACATTTACTCCTTGTGCCAAGCAAGCAAGATATTCTAGAACATTTTGAAGTTTGTAGAAAAATCAGCAAGGGTTTTATCATAGGCCTTGTTCATGTCATAAAATTGGTTATTTATCAAAAATACATCTACTTCTAGATTCTCTGAAAACCTCTTCCACTTGCCAAGTACCCCATACTGTCGCTTAAAGCACACAGAAGACACAAAGATTCACGAAAGCCAGCATGAGACTTATTAAAAGTAAAACTCTCAGGAGAAAATATGCATAATTTTCTATGCTATTGAAGCACAAAGGTTACATAAAACACAAAGGTTCTAAAAAGAGAGCATTATGTCTTATTACAGGCACAGAATTACAGCGAGAAAATATGTATAATCTTTTCTTGCGCTATTGTTAAACACCGGGTGTTGCTCGTCTTTTGTTACGAGATTATTTGTACTTCATTGAGTCGACGAAAATTACCGGATGAGAGGTTGTTTTGTTGCTATGCAAATTCTTACAAACCTTGCAAAGATCCACAGCAGCTGATGTTCTTGTTGTT
>PVJH01001162.1:0-177500 GCA_004026705.1 Nesogale talazaci | reverse complement strand
TAAAAACCAAGCTTCCTTGAATGCCGCACTAATGTAGTTGCTTTTTTTAGATTGAAGGAGACATTAAGTCTTTTCAGCAGAAGAATAGCAATAGGAAACTTCATCTTAGAAAGACTGCTGGATCTGCTTCAAAGTAAGACAGGAGACAGGGGGAGTAAGTGGAGGTACAGATGAACTAAGACTGGCAGTTAGTTGATCATTGCTGAAACTGGGTCAATGGGTGCATAGGGTTGATTATACATGCTGTCTTTTCCCCCCAAGGGTTTAACTTTTTCCATGATAAATGAGCACAGAGAAAGCAAAAAATATATTAAAAGAAGATACAATTATAGGAAATTGGCAAGCAGGCAGATCACCCTTGCTGCAGTGTAGATCAATTTCACATGAGTTGAAGATATAAGTTGGGACTGAAAACTAAACTGAAAATTGCAGTGGAGGGGCAGTAGAAAAACCATAAAATTCTAAGATACAGAATGAAGAAAGCTTGAATGAAGGTACTACCAGTGGAGGTTTCTGTTAGTCCAGGTAAACTAGAGAAACCTATCCATAGACACTCATATGTACATGAGAAATAGTTTTTCTATACAATAGTAATTGAATATTGAGAAAACATCCCAGCACAATTCATATGAAGGCCATAGGTCCAGTATTAGCTCATATGTCCTATGCCAATCTATAAAGTCTCTTTAGACTCATGCAATGACAGAAAGATCACAGGCCTGCAGGTGGGAATCCAGTAGTGTTGTAAGCATCTCAGAGGTAGAAGGGGTCTCCATGACACTTTTCTAGGACCCATGGCTGCATCAGGGTAGGTCCACGTGACTTCTCCTCAGAGATATCTTTTAGGAATTGAGCAGAGTGAAAGATAATGCCTCCCACCTCCAAGAAGGAATACAGGATTTCCAGAATTCTCAGGAGAGGGCCATGTTAACACAGAGGCCTCATTAGCTATCATCCGACTGACAGGCTAGACTCCACCCCATTCCCTCTTATCTTCTCAAATTCCAAATAGACACCAGATTATGTAACTACCACAATGTTCAATTGGGTTTTACAGGTAAATATACACATCATCGTTGCTCTTCAAGATTGTAAGCCCAAGAAACAGTGGGATGTCAAAGTGGACCCTGGAGCAAACCCGAGAAAATTATAAAAGATTATTAAATATTGACAGACAGAGGAGGAGGGTGTTTATGCCAGGGAACAATTGGAATAAAATTTAGAAGAGAAAATCAGTATGAAAATCAATGGTATGTGCACAAAAATAAAAACAATTTAGTGGCGTTGTAGTATAAATGCAAGGCAAGGAATAGCTAGCGAGGAGAGGAAAGCAGAGGCTAGATCAATGAAATTTATGGAAGCATGTCAATGAATTGAAACTTTCCCTAATGATTGTGTAGAGTTATTAAAAGAGAAGCAGAATGATGCCATGGCCACATGTTCTTCTTAGGAGGATGCTTTTGGAAATCAATGTTAGGGGTGAATTGGATACAGGAATGTTGGTCAAGATACATTTGTGGCCCAGGCAAGAAATGTTCAGAGCTCTAACTAAAGATTTCTATAAAATTAGAGGACATGGAATCAAGAAATAATAGCGGAACAAGCAGGTACAAAGCTGTCAGACCTAGCTTTCAACAATGGATTATTGTGGTGAAGTGAAATTACTTGGCATGACTTTTCGACCTGTGTTTTGGTAGCTCCTACAGAATGATTGGGAGGAACCATGTAAATAGGGTGTGTTGAACACTAATAGAGGGGATTGGTGGGTTTTTCCATTTCTCTGGGTCAGAATCAGGAAGAGAAAGAATCCTGTAACCATAAAGAAAGAAGAGTCACCCAGTGAACAACATACAAGATCTCTACCTGATGTTCAGGAGGCACCAGAGGTACCATGAGCCCCAGAGTAGAGGAACCACAGACACCATGAGACAGAGTAGAGGAACCTCAATGAGACCATGAGGCAGAGCACAGGAGTGAATGTGAGACCAACAGAGCTCCCAGTCCATGAAACAAAGCAAAGACCAAAGACTAGAGAGAGAAATGCCTCCAAGCAGAGATGAGATGAGCTATTGTGCACAAGAGAATTATATCCTCAATATTTTATAAGCTGTTAGCTTCCCTAAGAAAGATGATCATTGTCTATGAGTTCTGGGTGACCACTACAATAGATAATTTACCAATAATTATTGAACTCAGCAAAGTAGGATGCTATAGGAGGAATGGTTGGCATACAAATAGGGTCAAGAAGATGGAGACCTTTGCCTTGTGGCAATTATTCTCAGGCTGATAAAGAGTTAGATTTTTCTCCTTTCTAAAAGGTGATCAAAGTTCAGATATGACCCCATGCTATTTCTTCAATTACCTAATATCAGATCTAATATAATAACAAAAACATAAACAACAAAAGACACAATAAATAGTCACTGTTAGGAGTCAGTTCCAACTCATAGCAACGCTTTGTACAACAGAACTAAACAATGCCTGGTCCAGGCTCATTCTCAAAATTCTTCCATTTGAGCCCATTGTTGTAGCTAATGTGTCAATTCATCTTATCGAGGATCCTCCAACTTCAGAAACCCTAGGAGCATTTTGTCCTATGAAATTGCTGTGAGCTGGAATCAACTTGAGAGCAATGGTGTTCATTTAGGCTTTTCTTTCAGTAAAGCCCTTGGTTATGTAATCAGCCATTCATTCTTTTTTTATTTATTTATTTTTTTTTAGGCATCACTGCCCTGGTGGTGGGAGTAGGAGACCCAGCCTTTGCTCCTGTGAGCAGGAAATGAACCTCCATCCCAGTGGGCCGCAGTCCCGCGCACAACCACTATGCCACCGGGGCTCAGCCCATTCACTCTTAAGAAATGTATCTCTTCAATCCTCTTTTACCTTATTGTTCTGAGAATTAAGCAATAGATGCTAATACAAGTCAACTCCTGAGTGATGCATATGTATCCCTTGTTTGAGTCATCTACATGGAGTCCTGGCTAGAGAAGACAAGGGGCTAAAGTCCACTAGTCACTCAGCAGATGTCAGATGAGGCTGTCTGCTCCATGATGATCACAACCTTGAAAACCCTAAGGATGGAACAGGTCTATGATGTCCAATACCGGGTCCCTATGAGTTGGAATTGATTTGAGGAGAGTGGATTTGGTTGGGGGTTTTGAGCTTCAGCGATGAGTCACAAGGCTAGAGTGTGATATAAGGGCCAATGAGACGGTCAATTTTTACTAAAGCAAAAAGTCTCCTTTTCTCTTGCAGAGGGATTAGTGATTTTGAACCGCTCACTTTTGTGGTTAGCAGCCCAGAATGTCACCCACAACACCACCACGGCTCACTCATTAAGGTTCAGTTGCTGTTGAGAACTAAGCACGGCCCTGGTCCTGTGCCACCCCAACAATTCTGCCCAGTCCTGTGCCCTCATTACAAATGTTCTTATCTTGGAGTCCCCCGATGCAACCACTGTGTCAATTTGTCTTTCAAGGGTTGTCTTTTGTTGCCCTGCTACTTTACCAAGACTGATGTCCTTCTCCAGGGATTGGTCTCCCCTGAAGTTCAGTGTGTGATATCTGCCTGGATGTCTGTTAAACATTCACAGATAATTCCATCCAGGACTCCATCTTTGTTGAAAACCTTGTAAACATCGATATTATCGATGTCTTAAGTCTTCCGCTTCAGATCATTCTGGGGCGAATCCCAGTTTTGCTAAGTGTCAAAATTTCTTATATGGGGTGAGGCTCCCAAAGGTGTGAACCCAACGTTTAGAAGGGCCCATATTGGATTACTCTCTTTTTGCTGTCTGGAAATTCTTAATAATTTTTAACAAATAAATTATGTATCCAGTGCAGTTCTTGCTCACCTGGAAGGAAAAAACAACTTTGCATTTTGTATTTACTACACCTCCAAGCCTCCCCAAAGGTTTGACACTCGGGAAAAAATGGAAATTACCATTATTCCCTATGACTATGCCCCTTAGACATAGCTCCAAGCCTGGAACTAAATCTCCCCACACCTCTACACCACCCCCAGGGATCACCTTGTCGTCAAAGAGATCTATAAAAAGAAGAATGACGTCTGTGGGGACATGCACTCCTCAGAATAATCAACCATATGATTCTAAAAATGCAGAATTTGCCCATAAACAACACTCCAAAGCAGAAAGGAGCAGGAGAGAAGGATCAAGGAAATAGGGAATACAGGGAGGAAGTAGTAAGAGTGTTGTTCACACTGAGGGGTTTATGGGCCTAAATTGTGCAATGGGAAAGGAGTCTACTGTATTCTGTAAACATTAACCCAAACCACAATAGAATAAATAAATAAATAACTTCTTTTCGATAGCTCACAGAAATGCTGTCTGTTTTGTGAACAAAATTAAGAGGAGGAAAACTCTCCCAATTATGTTGCGTTTATGTCAACCCTTCTAACTAGCAAAAATATGAGTCATTTTAGTTATTCATGTGTGAATATAGAAAACAAACAAACTGGTCTTGTTCCCTTACTGGAAATGCAAAAATACTTGCTCAATGAAACAGCCATCTTAATGGTTTTTCGTGTTACGATAGTGTTGAAATTTTAAAATCTAGCTGTATATGATCTGGTTAGTTATGAATAAGCTATTTTGTAGTCAAAATACAAAAGCATGCTTTCAAAGTACTACATAAAAACATCCTAGGTTAAGCATTAAGGGGGCCAGGTGGCACAAATCATTAAGCACTTGATTGCTCAATGAGAGGTGAACTGGTTTAAATCCACCAGCCATTTCATGGGAGAAAGATGCAGCAATCTGTATCCTAAAAGATTATGGTCTTGGAACCTTTATATGGGAGCTCTTCTCTGACCTATAAAGGTCACTATGAGTTGAAAAAGACTCAATGAAAGTAAATTTCATTTCTTGATCAGGCTTGGAGTTCTCCTGGTATTGACCCAGAAGGCAAGTATGTATTGGTTTCAGTGCTTTGGTACTCCAGTGATAGTGCCTGGCAGCCAAGGGAAAATGCGCAGATTGTGCTTGTCTGAAAAGGAGGTCTGTACATAATGATCAGCTCTACCTTTGAGGATGCAGTAAGGCAGCCCGGTGAGGAACCAGAATCACATAAAAATAGCGTAAGGTCTCTAAATTACATTAGAGAGCATGGAGCATGCAACAATGAGGTCTTCAAAAGAAGAGTAAGTAGACAGACAACATTGTTTAAAAAATGAAAAGACAGCTGCTGTCTGTCTCATTTCCAAAAAAGAATATTAAGAGACAATGAAACAATCCTCTCCTTTTTAAGGAAATAGCTTACAGTTCAAGGAAAGACAAAATAATGCAACTTCAGCAGCATTTAACTCAATAGTGCAGTTGTTAAAGTCAAGACTCTATGGTCAAATACTTTCTAGAGAGGTAGCCCCAGAAGGTATACCCCAAGATTCACCATTCTCTATATGTATCACAAAGAAAAGAATGCTCTTCCTAACTGCAGACAGTATATACACTCGATTGGAAGTTGGAGTCTACCTGGAAGCACCTTACAGGAAAGGCCTGGAAATCTGTTTCCGAAAAAAATATGCCATGGAAAATGTTTTGGCACACAGTTCTCTGACATATGGAGTTACTGAGTAGAATTTGATTCTGCAGCAATTGATAACAATACACATACACACCTATACATGAGTGCTCATATATATGCATGCAAAAATATGCATACACACATACATAGTAATAATAGTGAGGAACATTTTAATTTTTCCTGCATTATATTAAAATCATGGTTCAGCCTTGGCTGTTTGTTTTATTTAAAGATTTCCAATATTTAGCGTGTCCACTGCTTGTAGTATGCTTAGCCAAGTAGCATTTCCAAGGTTTCCATGGAGTCCTGGGGGTGCAAATAGCAAAGCTTTGGGCTTGAATCAAAAGGGTGGTGGTTCTAGGCTACCCAGTGGCTTTGAAGGAGAAAGACCTGGTGATTTGCTTTTGTAAAGCCTATGGGACAGCGCTACTCTCTGTCACATGGGGTCATTAAGACTCAGAATCGATCTACTGCCACACAGTAACAGCATCTCTTCCTGTTCCCGAATCTTCACCTCGTAACTGAAAGATGTTAGCTCCTCTTGTAATTACAAATAATGTCTACTTAACTGATTAAAAGTCTGCAGGTGACACAGGGTAATTAGCCCAGAAACTCCTTTTGTACAGCCCTGGGTATGGAGGAAGGATTCCAGCAAATGAATCTGAACCAATTCCTTTGGAATGAGTTCAGAAAATATTGGAGCAGTTAGGTCTTGAGGTGAGTTTGTGTCATCATTTATTTTAGAAATCCAGCTATCCCTCTATCCCCTGACTGCTGGCTATTCGTTCAGGAAAGAATCTGATGGAAATGAGCAGCTTGCCTCCCAAATCTTTGTGGAGAGTCTGGTTTCTGAAAATCCCTTTTTAGCTGTCATCCTGCTCATCTCAAGTCCCCATTAATCATGCATATAATGGCATGTAATGTCTGATGCTCAAAAAATGAAAATATGATTGATTTTATGTTGTTGTAATAATCCAGTGGTGCTATAAAAGAAATCCCATTGAAGATCACCATGTGTGTCTTGGTATCAATCATCTCCTGGGTCTAAGAGTCTCCCAGCACAGGGGCCCAGGATCCAAACGATTTACTCCAATCCTCACTCTTCTTTCTTGGAAATACTGAGGTCCCCTTTTCATTGCTCACTTCCTCTTTTAACACTTGTGATAAAAAACGTGAAGCAGGCTACATACAGCACAATGACCTTGCTAGTAACACCTCACCCACACATTTGTGGATTATGGCAAAAATTTGTAAAGTGGTCTAAAGCTCATATTCAAGTACCCTAGTGAGGTGATGAACACTTAGGATTACAAAATCCTTTTAGCACCCATCTAAGTATATAACTATTGGTCTCTTTGGTTTTAGAGAAAAAGAAGGAAACAAAAGTCTCAGAGAAGAAATGAGTCTACAGGGTTAATCACTTCTGCAAGTCACAGCCTCATTTCCCCTGAGACCAGGAAAACTAGATGGTGTCTGGCTGCCACTGCAGTAAATGGCAATTGAAGTGGATAGAGCTGACTTCCTCTGGCTTCCCTATTGCTACAAGGCAGGAGTCAGACAGGCCTCCATGCGATATCCTTCTTTACCTATGCTGGCACCAACTGTCATTGCAATGGCCACACAGAACTCAGACAATACTCACAATCTTAGGAGGATTTATTAGTGAAGTTCAGAGGTTACCACAAGTCAGGATCAACAAGCAGTGAGAACAGCATTCGGGGGCACAGTAGCACTTCTTAGGCAGCAGCCAAGTCTCTCTCTGGTTCTTAGCCTCTTAGCCAACTGGTCCCTTGATCTTTGTCTCCTTTGTCTCACAGTCCCATAGTCTCAGGCCAGATGAGGAGAAGGTACCCCCTCATCTTGGGGCTGCTGCTCTGAGTCTCCGTGAGGCACTCTCTGGTGCACTTCAGACCGAGATCTTGGACATATTCCTCCAGATGGTCCTGTGCTTTTTCTTTGTATCCCAGATGGCTCTTAGGTACACTGCCATGACTTTGATGGAGGTGCGATTTGTCTTTTAGCTGACTGTACCCCCAAAGATAAAGACGGATGGTGTCTTAAGTCATACCTTCCTTAAGCCCACTAAGGTGGAGTTTAAAAGATGCCCCCAAGGAAATGAAGGGTGTGGCTGGATTCTTACCCTTAACCTTACACTAATCCTGTCCTTTAGAGAATTCCCTCTTTCCAAAATGGTACTAGAATTGTGGCAGTTCAATGTTTATGTCAACTTGTACTAAAGTAGGAGTGACATTCAAACTTTCAATCAGATCACAACCTGATGATGCCTTCTGAGAGGTGTGGCCTTTTTATAAGAAAAACACGGGGGACCCCTTCTTTCTCCATGTGGGATACCTGACCCTGAGACTGTCAACACCCTTCCATGTTTCCTCTGACCTGGGAACCACACGAGTCTGCACCCACAGCCTGTGATCTCCCTGCATCTTGCTGCAGCTCTTGGCATCATCAGCCTGCAGCTACAAGAGCCTGAAGAGGACCCTGGGCACTATATATATATATAGTGTCCCTGGTTTTGTTTCTCTAGTCATCCCAACCTAAATAATAGCCAAAGGGGTACAGAGTTCAGAATTATAATGAAGCACATGAGGAATTATGGCTAGAAAGGCCATATTCATTGACTATATCTCAACCACTTGATCTTCATTAATGATGAAGATCAAGTATTGCAGCCTTCAGTATAGATTACCACGATAATGTAAGAAGACCCAAATTCTCATAACTGAGCCAGTAGGCAACAACATGATCAATGGAGAAAAGATTGCAGTTGTCAAGGATTTCATCTTGCTTGGATCCACGATCAATGCTTATGGAAGCAGCAGACAGGAGATCAAAACATGCATTCTATTGGGTGAATCTGCTCACAAGACTTCTTTAGAGTATTGAAATGCAAGGATATTACTTTAAGGATAAGGTGTACATGCCCCGACCCAGGGTCTTTTCAACTACCTCAAATACACGTGAGATTTGGACATGGAATAAGAAAGACTGAGTAAGAATAGATGTATTTGAATTACAGTGCTAGTGACAAAGATGGGAAGTACCATGTACTGCCCAAAAGACAAAGTTATATGCCTTCTCATAAGTATAGTCAGAGTTCTCCTTAGAGGCAAGGAAGACAAGACTTCATCGCACTTTGGACATGTTATCAGGAGAGACCTGGAGAAGAACATGCTTGGTAAAGTGGAAAGGCAGCAAAGGAAAGAAGACCATCAAAGAGACGGATTGACCCAATGACTTCGACAATGGGTTCAAGCATAGGAACAATTGTGAAAAAGGCACAGGGCCAGTCAGTATTTTATTCTGCCGTGTATAGGGTCACTATGGGTTGGAACAGACGTAAGAGCACCTAACAACCACCACTACCACAATTGGCAGACCAGGATAGAATGGGAAGATAATGTGGAACAGAACTCATTTGCGTGAAGTCTGGATGTACTAACCTAGTTGGGATTGGAGACACCTCTTTAAAACTGGATTGAGGCAAAATAACAGATTGACACATCAAGGAAAGCGTATTTCCCAGGATCGTGAAGCCCTTTTGACAAACCTATATGAAACCAAAAGGTCAATAATGACTTTAAAGCAAAGGTGAGAAGAGAAGGGGAGCAGGGAATGTAGAGTAGTAGAAATTAAACCATCATAACATAATTAAGGAGAATGCTGACACATTGTGAAAAAGGTAAGCAATATCACTGAACAACTTGTGTCAAATGAGAATTGAATTTTTTCCTTAGACTTTTACCCAAAACACAATAAATTATCACTTAATTTTTTAAATATTCATTTTCCAAAGAAATGATGCATGATGAACATTTATAATCAAAGAAAATGTGTACATGGTAAATTTTATTTGATTTTTGTTTCTGGTTCAATTGATTTTGTGAGGAGTTCATCTGATGCAGTTTTTAAAGATATTTATTTTCTTTGTAGTACAGAATCCATCTGAAGTAAACTTTCAAACGCAACTAGAGATTTGGAATCAATTTCAAGATGTGCCTGTTTCTTACATGAAAAGTGTTCATAACTTAAAGATATCCATTCTCTCTGCTTCAACCAGAAATCAAAGTATTATAAAGGGACTGTAATGAAAATAGCGTGATTCTGGCACTTAATGGAAAGACAGATCAATGCAACAAAATTGAATACAGAAATTGCGTAAAACAATTCAAGAATAAAGTAAATCACAGAGGTAAGATTTTATATCAGTGCAGAGAATATGGATTATTCAATAAATTCTGTTGAAACAATGAAGTACCTGTCTGGGGAATAAAATGAAATACATTTTTTGTCACTCTGTACAACAAAAATAAATCCACTCTATATTGCATATTTAAATACAATAAATATTCAAGCAAATTGTCCTTCTAAAAATACGAGCCTGAATAGGCCCAGCTTTTATGATGAAGACACAAAATCATAGATGCCATAAAGATGCCATGAAATGTCATTGTCAACATTGGGTGTACATTAGGAGCATCAAAGAACGCTCTTAAAGAGTTCATCCCTAGATTCCACCTCGGGGCCAAGTGAATCAGAACTTCTGGAGATGGGATCCAATGCTCTATTTTTATTTGTTGATTGTTTTGTTTTTGATGCTTACTGGATGATTCTGATGCTTGAGAACAAATAAAATGTCTCCCATATCTCTCTGCAAACTTAGTTCTTCTCTTCTAAAAGTGGACCAGATGTCATTGTTACTGCACGAATGCAACTCCCTACTCTTCCCAGAGGCTTACTGCCTTTTTAATTTTCACCCAGAAATGAAACTCAGATCATGTTTACTTTCAGAATGCTCAAAAACTTTCAAGAGTGCTTTTGGAGTTAAATTGAGTCCCTCCCACAACATCCTAAGAATAGTATCAACTTAGCTAGGCCCTGATTCTCAGTATTGAGTAATTACCCTTCATTTTATGATGTGATATAATTAACCCATGCATTATAAATGCTAACCTCTATGAATTTAACGAGGCAGGATACAATCTACAGGATCAGGTTGTACCTTGAGTCAATCGCCTTTGAAGTCTAAAGAAACTAAAGAAGCAAGTGGCGATAAGAAGGACTTGACTATCACTAAAAAATTTTTTTTAAAAAAAGATCCCAAAGAAGAATGAATCCTGGGAATGCAGTGTCTTTGCATAGGGAACCTTTGATATGTTGGGAAAGATCAATGCTAAAACACTTGGAGGTCTCCAAGGAATACTGGATCCACAGATGTTGAGAGAAGACAAGGACCTTCTCTGGTACACTGAATTGGCCTCCTGAATTGTGAAAGAATAAATTTCTGCTTATTAAAACTAGGTGCAATATTTATGTTATGGAAACACTAGGTGACTCAGATAATGTGCATTCACAGGCATCCAGGTGATAATTGAGTACTTTGAGAATAGTTTAATGAAAAACAGAGGAGTCCTCAATGGAGCAACCCATCAGTTAAGGTGTTCATTTGTTAGCCCAAAGTTTAGAAGTTAAATGCACCCAGAGGCACCTCGAAAGAAAGGCCTGTTGATCAACTTCTGAAAATTCAGTCACTACCCCTGTTAAGCCTGGTTCTACTCAAGCAGTGGCCGGAAGTTAGAACTGACTCCACCACAACTAGTTGGTGTGTACAGAGGGAACTGATCTCTATCTTGATTTAGGGTTGGTTATAAAATCTACACATATGTTAAAATTGCATAGGATTACACACACATGAATGCATGGAAAAATTGGTGTGGTTCAAGGAAGGCATGGAGCCTTGACAATAATATTGTGGTAAGGTCAGTTTTCTTGCTTAGACAATATACTCTTAGATGCTATTGTACGATGCTAATGTTGGGGGAAGTTGGATGAACAGTATACAGTACCTCTCTGTGCTATTTTCACAACTTCATGTGAATTTATAATTATTTCTAAATAAAAAAAAGTCAGAGTGACATGCAAGACACTAGGTTTTGTAATTCCTATCAAATGACTGGGTAGAAACATGCAAATTGTGTGTATGAAATGCTAAGGAAGGGGTTGGTCAGCTTTGCCATACGTTTAAGGTTTAAAATGTACCATCTCAGAAGCAGAATAGGGGAGCTCACTGCCACCAAAAAAAAGAAGAGCCAGGAGTGTATCACATCCTCTGGACCCCAAGATTCCTACACATTGGACTTCCTTGAAACAGGTAACAAAGCTGTAACACCAGAGGCATAGCAGCAGCAGAACCAAGAACCAGAGCACAAGATCAGAGCTGAAGGATTCCCCGCTCAGGAAACTAGAGCTGAGTGTCTTTGGACTGAGACATATGACAGAATAGAATGTCCTTGGGGCATTTATTGACAGTGCTAGAAAGTTTCACAACATTTGCCCAAGCAGAGGCAAGATTCATATGCCTGAGAAGTCAAGGACCAGAGAGAGGCATGTCTGCTGAAAAGACACTCTCCTGATTGAAGAACTGTATCCTGAACATGCCTAATCTTGAATTATAGCCTTCTAATTTTCCTAACCAACTCCACACTCGTGAATATGGTCTATGAGTTCTATGTGGCCACTGCAATGCATATTTTAATGCAACTGAAGAGCAGATAGTCCTTCAGGCAGGACAGTTGGTGTTAGACTTGACAAAGAAGGTAGAAGGATGGATGTATGGCATAGGAGTTCGTTTGGAGTGGGTATTCAGCTTGAATCTCTTTCCTTCTTGTCACGTCTGAGAAGGTCAGACGTCGCCCTCATGCCATTCTTACAAAGAGAGAGACTATGTACAACGTTCTAAGCAGGGGGTAAGGAAAGCAGAAGGGGTGATGCAGCAACCCAAGGCTCAACAACAGGGTTGTTGTTTCCTCCTGGCCACTTTGAAAGGAGCCCTACTTAAGCACCCAGCTCTGAACGAAAATGTCAGAGATTCAACCCCACCAGTTGCTCCACAAGGGATAAAATGTGGCCACCTGCTTCCCGAAAGATTGCAGCCTTGGAAGGCATATGGGGGCAGTTCTACTCAGCAACAGGGATTAGGTTGGAAAGAAAGAAAGAAGAGGTGTGGGGAAGCAGGGATAAGGAAAGGACTGGAGAGAGAGGAGAAGGGAGAACAGATATGGAACAAATTGTATAGAAAAGGCAGTCTAACAGTGGCTGTGACCTGCACAAGGTGAAGCAAGGGTGCCAAGGCCTGGAGTTCATTGACTCGGCTAAGATTGAAGGACATGATGTGTGGGCTTGAGAGATGCTATAAAGTTTAGAGCAGCCACCGAAATGGAATTTAGGAGACATGGAAAGATTTTATCCAGAGTCAACCAGGAAAGAGTAAATCATAACCAAACACATCTTCCATCACCTTTTAAGCAATATTATATTTCTCCCACCCCACCCCAGCATGATAGGATGGAAACACAAGTTTTTCTTACCAATGAGTCACTGGCATAGACTGATGAATGTCCCATTACTTTGGCTGATTCAGAGTGAGATAGTGTGACTAACAAAGCCCTTGGGAATTGTCACCAGAAGAGTCAGAGGATGGCTTAAAAGACAAAGATTTTTCTTTTACTCATGCTGGTCAGCCTTTCACAGAACTGCTAATTAATTGACTTCACATATATTTTGCCTTGAACAGTAACTTGGAAATGTGCTCTCGACCTAAGAAATTCATGTGCACTTTGGGTTGATCCCAGTAGGACTGTGCTTATACGTGTGCATTACGTTCTGGCAGTGATCAACCTCATACAGACCACATAGGGCTCTTAATCCAAGAAGTGGTCACTCAGAGAGAGGTAAGTGAACACAAACATTACCAACATTTTGTAAACCAGATGAATGTTTTCAGAAGCGTGGGTAGCTGGCCCCAGAATCCGATTTTACAAATCCTAAGCTCCAGCTCAGTTATAACTTTTGGTATTGCTGTGACCTGTGAACTCAAGAAACTGTTCTGGTTTCCCCCGGACCCCCTCTGTCATCAGGAAAGGTAGACTGAGGTCCTGTGCTTTGGATACAGTACTTTGATTTTGTTATTGCTGTTGTTCTTTAAAAGGCATGCAAAGCACTACTTTTTGTGCATGTGTTCCTTTTGTCAACCTATATTTATTGAGCACCTTCTCTGTGCCTGGAGCCAAAGCATACTAAGCAGTGATATAAAGACCCTTCAGGCAATGGCAGCAGCAATAGCATGTAGGCAGTTCGACCATGTAGGGACTCCTTGGAGCTTATGGGTCCTATGATCAATTGTATTTATATAAAAAGTTCTTTATTTTAAAAAGCAAATTCTAAGCTGATTACATTTTGGGTTTTGCTTTAAGATAAGAGATATTTAGAGAAAATTTTTGCCTGGGTACAACAGTTCCCATCTAAATGGAACATATCCCAAGGTGACCCCAATGAGTCATTCCTTTGAATAGTTAAATTCCTTGAGCAAAGGTCAGGCCTATGACTTGCTTCTAAGAAATTGGCTTCGACCAAGACAATGAGATCTCATTCCCACGAATACCGCATATCATAGACAATTTTATCACAGCACCTATAGCAAGGGATTCTCCTGCTGGCTTTGAAGAAGCAGTCCTACAAGCACAAAGAGCCATGTGATCTAGAAACAGGATCCTAAGCTCCAGAGAAGACTGCAGCCCCAAAATGCACACTGATTACAGTCTGCTTAGACACCGGACAGAGCGGACTTAGCTAAGAAGAGACTAAACCCATGACCCATGCAGAGTGTGAGAGAATAAATGAGTGTGCTTAAAGTCACTATGATTGTGGTCACTGGTTATACAATACTGTACTACTACATCATCAACTCTGTGGGGGTTTTTTTCCTTAAGCATAAGTAAAACATTTTATTTTACTATAGGTCATCCCCCACACTTACAATGGGATTTCATTCTGACAGCTCCTTTGTAAGCAAGTTGACTACCGCATTTTAAAAATTACCTTTTATATTAAGTATCTTTATAAATATCATTGTGATTTATCTTTGAGCGTTGGAACCATTACATATTAATGTACAGATATATTATAATACATACATACCCCAAATTCCACACGTCATACAAATTTGCTTCAACAGTGAAGATGTGTTGGATCAGGTTGTAATTTTGTCAGTTGCAGTAGTAATTCAATTTGTGTAAATATGTGGATCATCTGGATGATTCCTGGCGTATTAGTGCTTAAATTCTTAGCACCCCATTTGTAGGAGGCTAAGAATTACAGTGAAAACACATAATCCATTTTTAGAGTCTCCACATAGATTAAGCCTCCATCAAATTCCTTCCAGTCATAAACCAAATATGTAGCTTTGCCTTCAGGAAAAGTAGATATTGCAATGCCTCTCCAGTCAGTTCAGGGAGGTGTAGCCTCTCTAAGGGGCTTGTCTGGTGCATGTCTTTGATGAAGTTCTTCTTACTGGGGACAGGACTGGGAGTCCCATTGTCCCATCGTCACTTTGCTAACACTTGTTGTTGGGTTACTGAGTTGTTTCCAACCCTCACAATTGTTCTGATGTTTGAGCCCATTGAAGCGGTCACTGTGTCAATCCATCTCATCCAGGGCCTGCCTCTTTTTCACTGTCTCTCCACTTTACCAAGCAAGATATCCTTTACTAGACACTGGTCTCTCTTTTCATATTATTAAATCCTTTTATTAGGGGCTCATGCAACTCTTATCACAATTCACACCTACATCCATTGTGTCAAGCACTTTTGTACATTTTCCCCTCATCATTCTTGAAACACTTGCTTTTCACTTGAGTGCCTGGTATCTGCTCCTCATTCCCCCCCCTCGTTGCTCCCCTCTCCCCCATGAACCCTTGATAATTTATAAATTATTATTTTGTCACATCTTACACTATCTAATGTCTCCCTTCACCCACTTCTCTGCTGTCCGTCCCCCAAGGAGGAGGTTATATGGAGATCCTTGCAATCTGTTCTCCCTTTCTACCTCACCTTCCATCCACTCTCCCATTATCATCCTTCTCACCACAGGTCCTGAGGGGTTCTCTTGTCTTGAATTCCCTGTGTTTCCAGTCTCTTTCTGTACCAGGGACTGATCTCTTCTGACTACAAGTCCAAAATACATGAAACAAAGTCTCACTCTCCTTGCCTCCAAGACAGATCTGTTCATTATTTTGGCAGTTTATGATGTTTCCAATATTCATCACCAACATGACCATTCAAATGGTACTAAAGGAAGAAGCCCAAGTGGCACTTAAACCATAAACCAAAAACAGGCTCCAGGAATTAAAAGAATATCAATAAAAAAAGAATACCAATCAAAATGTTTCAACAAACTGATGAAGCAGTGAAAGCACTCACTTGTGTATGACAGGAAATTTGGAAGACATGGCCATCTGACTGTAAGAGATCCATATCTGCATCTATTCCAGAGAAAGGTGACCCAACAGTCATCAGCTATCCTCTATCAGTCATGTCCCTATTACCTTGGTCAAAAAGCCCTAGACCAACCATTTAAAGTCTTCTCTGGAACAAAATGTACATGTCCCAAATGTGGTTCTATTCCTGCTTCTGTAATCCCACTGTTAGGTTTCTGGAGGTGGTATAGTTTGGTTTTTATTATAACAACACTGAAAAAATTCACATGGCGGAAGCACTTTGTAAACCCCAGTAACTTGTATGAGGGAAGGGGAAGTTTCTGATATTACAGTCTCAAAGAGTACACACTATCCCTGGAAAATGTGCAAGGCTGCATGGCGGGGCCGTGGGACAGTTCACAACTGAAAATGGCCGTTTCAAAGGAGCGAGGGAAAACACTTGGAAAAAGTGCCATACAGGAGTGCGGAACTAAGCATTGGGCACCAAGAGCAGGAAATCCCTAAGGCAGTGAGTGGGCATGCATGAGAAATCCACTTGCGGGGCATACCAGAAACACACAAAGGGGGTTCAGAGGCCTGTCTTTGACCTGTTTTTTATCCCCTTCCATTCCCACTGCTGGGGAGATGAGGTTAAGGGTATTGACTCACCTTGTTGATTGAGTTTCAGCACATCTATGTGATGTCATGAGACAGATGCTTATCTGTGCACCAGGTGGACCTCCCACCCAGGCCTAGGTGACTTGGATCTGAGCATGCTCAGTTCTGAGTCTTCCCATAGCAGTATAATTAGCAATTTTGTCCCAATTCCTTTATTGTGGCCTTGTAAGCTGATTTCCACTAGGGGAGCCATTCTGGATGGCAACCCACCTCTAAACCTAATCTAGTCGCTTATCACCAGCTGTAACTGTGATGTACTGATCTGTCACTGATCGTGAATTTCTGACAGTTCCTACTGTTCCTTGACTTGTTGGACTGTCATCATCTTGACCATGGATTCTCAGATGCCATTATGACCTCGTGCTAATGGCTTCCCTCCTTCAGAGAATGTGTCTGTGCCTCTGTGTTCTCCTTGTCTCTTTTAAAGCTTAATCAATGTCTCCTTGTATTTTATTTGAGAGTGGAGTCTCTTTTTCCCCGAAATACTGGGGAATGGGATGATATTTCTAGTCTCAAAATTAGTTGAGAGTTTGCTGTATTGTTAGGGATAGCATATAGTTTACAGAAGAAATAGCCAAGAGAATAAGCAATCTATGGAGAGACCACAGGTTGAAGAAACAACGTATTAAAGGGAACAGAAGAAACACTAACAGGAGTAGGACAGGCACTATGACCATATAAAAGAAATCAGAAAGCCTATGAAATCTCTGTGCCACAGTTGTCTTTGAGAATACAAGAAACATGCACAGACAGGACCCTTATGACTGCTAAGTGACCTAAAAAAATGGTTTTAGCACCAATGCAAGATATGAGTGAGGAATAAGAGCTGTGCGCATGCCCAACTTGTTATGCTAAGTATCCCAGAAACCTTTGATACAGCCAAACCCATTTTGAATTTTCAGGCTCCAACTTGCCCCAGTGTTGCGCACAGACCCACTGAAAAGAGGACTCAGGGAATACTCAAAACCACAGAACAGCACCAACTGCCCCAACCTGAAACCGTACCCCGAGACATACATACCAATTCTTTTTTTGTATAAGTCAATTATTGGGGGCTCATACAAGTCATATCATGATCAATACATACATCAGTTGCAATGCAGACCACATTTGCACATTTGTTGCCATCATCATTCTTAAAAAATCCTCCTACTTAGGTCCCTGGTATCAGCTCCTTATACTTCCCCTCCCTCCCCACTCCCCTCCCCCATGAATCCTTAATAATTTAAAAGTTGTCATTGTTTTGTCATATCATTCATCGATGTCTCCCTTCATCCACTTCCCTGTTGTCCGTACCCCAGGGAAGAGGTTATATGCAGATCCCTGCAATTGGTTCCCCCTTTCTACTCCACCTTCCCTCTACCCTCCCAGTATCACCACTCTTACCACTGGTCCTGAAGGGATCATCTGTCCTGAATTCCCCATGTTTCCTGCTCCAGTGTACATGCCCTGGTCTAACTCAATTTGTGAGGTAGAATTGGGATCGTAATAGTGGGTGAGGAAGCATTTAAGAACTATAGGAAAGTTGCATATTTCATTGTTTCTACACTGCACTAATTCTTGACTAAAGTCACAGACTTCCCCAAACCTCACACTGTGTAAGTTCCAGGAGACCATGCTGCCTAAAGCATGTCATTCTGGTCTTTTGGCCCACACCCATCTCTGAGAACAGCAGAGTCCTTTTCTCTTTTGTTCTCATGTATTTTGTGGTAACATCTCACTGCTCTTCGAATCTCCTTATCAACCTTTTAAAAATCATTTTATTGGGGGTTCATACAACACTTATCACAATCCATACATCCATCAATTGTGTCCAGCACATTTGATGTGTTGCCCTCATCATTCTCAAAGCATTTGCTTTCTACTTGAGCCCTTGATATCAGCTCCTCATATTTCCCCTCCCTCCCCAACTCTCCCCTGTGAACCCTTCATGATTTCTAAATTATTATTATTTTGTCATGTCTTACACTATTCAGTGTCTCCATTCACCCACTTCCCTGTGGTCCGTACCCCAGGGAGAAGGTAATATGTAGATTTTTGTAATCGGTTCTCCCCTTTCTACCCTACCTTTCCTCCACCCTCCCAGTATTGCCACTCTCACCACTGGTCCTGAAGGGATCATCTGTCCTGGATTCCCTGTGTTTCCCGTTCGCAACTGGCATCGGAGTCCATGTATTCAAGCAACTGAAAGGTCAGCTAAACCTTTCCCTGTCAAATCTATGGACAACTCCTCTGCTTCCTGTTGCTCATTCTATCTTGCTCCTTCAGTATCTCTTTCCTCTTTAAAATCCCTGAAGTCCTGACCAGCCAATTAGGACTTTATGAAAGTTCCACAGTCATGATAATCAAGTTCTAAAGTCTGCATTCTTGTTATATGGATGATTTTTCCCATTCATCTCTTCCATAATATCCCAATTAGATGCTGCTAACATAACTTTGATTCCCGCCCCCCTTCCCCTGGCCCTGATGGCCTGCAGGCCTTTCATTGTAACATCCACTCAGAAAGAGACAGTGTTTCAGCTCCTCTGGAGAAGATTATAAAGCTTCCAAAAATCACGTAATATTACTGTACCGCCATCTGTTGCAGTTGCTGCTTAAGCAAATTTAGTCCGCGAATAGAATGTTTGGAAGGGGGTATTTGTGCCTCCATCCATAGGCTGGATCACAGCTGTCGCATTGTGAGGTAGGAAATTATATGCTGCAATATAGCATGCAGTACATATTACCAATGATAAAATGTACCAAAAAATGACAGCTCTAAGAGCCCTTTGTTGGAACTGTAGCACAAAGTAAGTCAAATACAACCTGAATCTTGAAGTTAGTTTTCTCTAGGGGCTATGTTAGGGATTCAATTGTGTCTGCCTCCAAACTATGGGTCAGAATTGGAACATGTAGATTGGTGGTTGGAAGCTCATTTGAAAATAAGGGGTCCTGTGCTATGGTCATATCAAGGTGGGGCACATCATAAACATACTCACTATTGAGATAGAACCAAAGCAGATTAGGTACACAGCTAAAAAGTACAAACTGTGGAAAGACACCAGGGCATAGTATGTAAGATGACGCCTTGCCATCCTCATCTCTAAGGAGCACTCTGGTCCTGCACCTTTTGAGAGACAGCAATATGTTTCACCATAACCTTATCCATCCTCATCCTATTTCCTAGCCTCCTGGAATGATCTTGAGTAAGACATTCTTTGAGGACTATGTTAGACAGGGTTCTCTAGAGAACAAAATGAGGACACTAATAATTCTCCATATATATTTATATAGATAGAAATATAGTTAACATAAGAAATAAACAGTTAACTAATCTATAAAGCAGTACAAATGGCTCTGTGCAACTCACTTGCATGATACAGCTAGTAGACTGGCGGTCCTTGGAGTCTTGGGGGCCACCGGGTAGATCTCTGCTGAGCAATTCAGGCTATCTGGCCATAAGCAGCAAACAGCAAAGCAGGCCACCAACAGTCAGCCAGATGACAGAGTCCAACAATCCCAAGCTCAAGAGATGTATATTCTAGGAATGTGGCGAAGCAGGGCTTGAAGAAACCTCAACTCACAGCAACACAGTTCATGGATTACAGTGCATGTCCCACGGGTAGCTCGGATATCGAGGCACAGGACAGACAAGGCAGCCCGCTGGTCCAAAGATCCAAGAGCAAGAGAACCAGGGCAGTGCTCAGTGCTCACTGAGCCATTTCTATCTCCACCCATCAATTGATCTCGTGTGTTTATTGGCCATGTTATCACAACAGACTACCTCTCTTCCTTGGCCATGGTGGCACCACAAGTCTACCTATCACAGGGACCAAGCTGAGTAAATATTTTCTAATATCTAAATATTTTCTAAATATCTTCAAGAAAGAATTCCTCATCCAAGCTAGAATAAGTAGCTAAATTTGTACCAAAGAGATGATTGGTCTCTTTAGAGCAGTAGAAGTAAAAAGATCCATTTGTGCAGAATAGAGTTTAAGCCTGGAGTCACTCTGTTTCAGTTATGCCAGCCAGTATCAAAGCTTGAAGATTCACAAACCCACTCTTATGACTTTTCTGTGCCCTAAGTTTTCTGGTAATCATTCCCTACTGCCCCAAAGTGTATTCATCAGGGACACCGGTGAGGGAAAGAGGGAAACCTGGTACCAAGATTTTAACACTCTCCTATCAGAAAGGCCCTATTTTTTCTCCCTTCCCTTTATGCTTTGCTTTTTCAGGTACCTTCGTTTTCATAGGGGCAAATAAAGTCTGGAGTCATGCTTCACCTCTACTGATGCAAAGTAAACAGGCCTGAGCTATTAATTTTCATTGAAGATGATAGTTTATCTAATATATGTCTTGACAGAGTACAGGCATAAAATAGTCCCAGAGTAAAAACCAAAAGTTGTCTAAGAGGTGCAACGCTGAGAAAAATCAGATTGCCCATAAATTGTGTGCTGAAGTGACAATCCAGAAAAGAGCAAAACTGTGGAGGCTAAAGATTGTCAGAGGAATGTGAAAGAGCACAGTGGATATTTGTTGGTTATATCTGGCTGGGACAGCAGTCTTCTAGCTGTTATAAGTTACACATGATGCCTACTAGAACTGTCTTTGATCACAAGGGAGCCAAATCACACACACACACAGCCAGCTGATAGCCAATGGTTCATTTCTATGGTAGTACAAAAAGTTAACCCTATTACCTCCAAGTGGGACCATTCTGTGGTTCCTCATGCTCCAGAGTTCTCCACAGGGCCAGGCCTAAGCTAGTCTCCTGCCATGACTGAAAGTGACTGTATAGGACAGGTAGAACTGCCCCCCTGTGAGTTTCTGAGACATAACTCTATATAGGAGTAGAAAGTCCTACCTTTCTTCCTTGTAGCAGCTGGTGATCTCGAACTGCTGATCTTGCAATTAGCAGCCCAGTGTATAACAACTACACCTCCAGGACTCACCCTCACCTGAGAACTACACCCTCCCCCTTTCCTCTACTATGAAGCTGTCAGTACTCACAGGACTCTCCAGAAGGCCCTTGCACAAGAAGCCCCACTCAGGCTCTGCTTCCAGGTAACCTAATCTCAGAATGGGAGATTCTTGGGTGCTAGCAATATTCTGTTTCTCTTCTACGAACTTCTAAAAGACTTGATGAGATATAATTCACATAAGCATACAATTCACCCATTTAATCTTTTTTTTTACTCTTAGCACAGGGTTGTGCAGTCACCACCACTATCTAGTCTTGGAATATTTCTGTTCCCATAAAAGAAGTTGCATACTCTTCCACAGTCCTGTACCAGCGTGGTGCTACCCTCTCCTAGCTCGAGGCAACCCCTAATCTATAGATTTTTCCAATTCTGTACATTTCATATGAATGGAATCCTATCATCTTTTGTGAGTGGCTTTCCCACTTAGCATAACGCTAGAGTTCCTTGTAGCTTGTGTCAGTATCTCATTCCTTTGTATTGTGCAGTAGTATTCCATTATATAAATAGATCACATTTCATTGATCTATTTATCAGATCATGGGTATTTGGGGGTATTCTCACTTTTATGGCTATTGTGGATAATGTTATTAGCATTTATGTACAAATTTGGTGTGTGCATGCAGTTTTTTTCCTAATTATATACCTAATTTATATTATATACCTAATAGAGGAATTGATGAGCAATGTGAAAACTTACATTGAAATTTTTGAAGACCTACCAATTTTCCAAAGCCGTAGTACCTTTTTACACTTTAGACTTGGCACTGGATGAGGGTCCCATTTCTCGGTGTCCTTACCAATAGTTGCTATTGTCCATCTTTTTAATTATAGAATTTTAATTCTATATTACTATGGCTTTGATTTGCCTTTCCCTAATGACTAATGAACCCTGGTGGCGCTGTAGGGTAAAGGTTGACTGTTCACTGCAAGGACGGTATTTCCAACCCACTCTGAGAGAAAGCTGAAGTTGTCTGCTCCCATAAAGATTTACAAAGCTTCAGGAAACCCCACAGAGGGAGGCTGCATTAGGCTGTTAACCACCAGGTCAGCGGTTTGAACCAACCGGGTGCTCCTCAGGAGAAAGACTGGGCTTTCTACTCTCACGGAGAAATGCATTCTCAGCAACCCACAGGGCAATTCTCCCCTGTCCTGCAGGGTTGCTGTGGATTGGAACCAAATGGATGGCACTTTGTTTGGGGTTAAAGACATGATGCCATATCATATTTTTGTAGACTTCTTAGCCACCTGCATGTCTTCTTTTGAGAAAGGACTAGATAAGGTATTTCCCATTGGGAGCGGGGGGCATCACTGCCCTCTGGTGGTCGTGGGCGCCACCCAGCGCTGCTCCTGAGAGTCGCCACTGGATTTGAACTGCCAAGCCCGCGGGCTGCAGTCCTGCACTCAACCACTTACGCCACCAGGGCTCAACCAGTGCTTGCCATTTTCGAAATTGGATTATTTGTCTTATTATTATTAAGTTGACTGAAGAAAAGCAAGAATGGGAAATCAATGGCCAGTCTCTGTTCAGGGAAGATGTTGTACTCCAAATTCTGAGACATAACATTGGCTCGGGGCCTCAGGCCTTCAAGAGGGATCATGCCCACTATAGCTGTAAGTGTTGTTTGTCCATGTGAAGAAGATATTATTAGATCACTATGTTTTTTTTCCTCTTGAAAAGAGTTACAATCTTTGAAATCCACAAGGGTAGTTCTACCCTGTTCTATATGGTCACTATCAGTTGGAATCAACTCAAACACTTCTGTGACACCCACTCATGTGCACTGATGCATGTCATTGGGTGAGACATAGTCAGTTAAATATGCCTCATCTAGCCATCATTCCCTATGCAATGTATTAGAATTCTAGACTCTACTCCTTTGACTATAATTCCATTTAAGAAGGAATTCTCTACTATAACAATGGACAGGATGAAGGTAGGATTAAATCTTGACCTTGTTTCCTTGGAAGTAGAGTCTGCTGAAAGGCATAATGCACACCTCCACCCCAAACTATTTTTCTGTGTAAGTGCCATCCCACTGAGAGAGAAATCCCAGGACAATTAGAAGAGCATGTTCAAGATCTCTGCAGTGGTGGAGACCAGAACCAGAGATACCAGAAACTGGTCAAGGCATGGGAGCCATGAAACAGAACAAACAAGTAGTATTGAGATGATGGGCCTGTGAGAGAGTGACAGGCAGGCTTCCTAGATCAGGGGACAGGTGGGCTACCTGTCCAAGGAAACAATGGCCAGGGGGCCATGTAGTTGAGAAGCTGAGGACTGGAAAGAGGACTTCACTATTGCTTGAGAAGTACTGCAGTGGACCAAGGACTGTATTCTTGCAGTTTATTGATACTGACTTGTGGTGATCTTTTAACTTCCCTAATAATCTCACTGCCATCGAATTGATTCCAACACATGGTGACTTTATAGGTCCAAGTAGAACTGTCCTTGTGGATTTTCAAGTCGGTAACTCTCTACAGGAGTAGAAAGTCTCATCTCTCTCTGATTGAGTGGCTGGTGGTTTCAAACTACTCAATTTGCATTTAGTAGTCCAACGAGTAACCATGAAGCCACCAGAGCTCCAACTTCCCTAATAAAGTCCCATTATTGTGAATGCTGTCTGTGAGTTCTGTGTAGCCATTACAACCAAGTATTGGACCCGACATAGTAAAGGGTTTTGAAGGAATAGCTGATGTCAGAAGAGTGGGAAGAATAGTGGAGGCTGGAGGCATGTCTGACTTCTGTCTCATGACAATCAAGAAGCCAGAGGAGGTCAGATATGACCCTCGTGCTGTTTACACATTGGTATCCTCCATTTGTATTTAAGCTTTTGTTTTATACTAGGATCTAGCACAACAGAACTGCTTTGGTGGGATTCAGTCCCATCTGCTCATCTCACCACTTCTAGTGGAAGCCCCTGAAGGGTCATCAGAGTCCAATTTGAAAATTGCTTCAATACAGTGAATATGTTATAGATTCTTTGGTCATGAACTATAGCTGTAGCTTGTTCTGAATTACTATTGAAGACCAAGCAAGTGGCAGCAAGATCCAGGTGTAGGGTTGAATGAACTCAGTAGGAATTTCAAAGGCGCTAGGCCCCAGGTTCTCCTGGATCTTTAAGGGCTTCTGAAACATATCCAGAACAGCAAAATGGGAAAACAGCCAAATTTCTAACAAGAAAAAAAGGTCCATTATTGATCTCAATATCATCTCTATATGATGAAAACAGTGACACGAGAAAGATCAGTTGGAAAGTCAGATATACAAACTTCGTGTGCATTCTGAAACGGGGAGAAAGGTAGGACTTCACTAGTTGAAGTCTCGGAAACCCACAAAGCAAGTTCTACAGGGTTTCCCTAAGGCAGCATCAACTCAATGGGAGTGAGGTTTATTAGAAGTAGGAATCGAAAAAAGAAAGAAAGAAAACAATCCACAAAAAGTGAATCAAATTGTTGTGCTACTACAGTAATTGCTCAAGACCTCTTTTCTATGTGGATAACATTTTTGAATATTATTTTTCATGAAAATAAAAACTTTTGAAATTCTTTGAGGGCATGTTAGCTAGACAGAAGCAGGCAAATGGGGACTAGAAGGGGACAATGAAAGGGTTGCCAATACAAAAGGGAGGAGGAGACACTCTTTCCCATCCTCCCCAGCAGAAAGGGCAGTGAAGAGCACATGAGACACCTTTCCTTTGCATGGAAGAGAAGATAGTGAAAGAGTGTGGCCAGGGAGAAAGAGAGCAAGTTCACTATCCACACAATGACTGAATGCTCTTGAGTTGGTGGCTTGGTGACAAGGGCATGAGATCTGGTATCCAGCAGTGTGTAAAATGTCCCCAGAAAGAGAGGACACCCTACAGAGAGTCAGCCAATAGAAGAAAACCCACAGGAAGGTCAACTGATGGTAAAAAGGTCTGCTATTAGCCTACCACTTCATTCTGCTAGGTCTTTGGATAAGCCGGGACACTGTGGCAGGTGCTCCCCACCAAAGCAAACCCTTAGATGAATTCATTCACTCATTCCATTCAGAAATTTTCTCTGATTCTGGTCTGAAAGCTGACCATTGCCTGAATGAGCAGGACAAGAACTGAGAGAAAGACTCTCAAAACCTTGAGTCTCCTCCTAGTAACAGAGGAGGATTTTTTTTTAATTCTTATAAGAGCAAAAATATTATCTGACATGCAGCAAGGAGAAGAGTTTCTTCATAACATTTGCGTGGTTAAGATAGAAAATCAAAAGCTATTTCTAAGAACAACTGCGAGAATTGGGCATATTCCAACTGGAAATTACCTGCTTTCTCAAACCATTGCACAGAAGAATTATGAGTATAAAAGACAACTTTGCTCCTTTTGTGTTTTGCAAGCTTCAGAATACCCACCGTGTTAGCTTCTTAAATTGGTACTGTTTGGGTGAGCCTCTGAGGAGTCTCTATAAAGAAATATTCATGGTATTTTCTAACACAAACCTTTTCTTTACTTCACTCTGAAATAAATTTTAATTGCTTGGTGATGCCCCCCGAATGTCTACTATTAAGATTCTATATATTACTTGCTCAGAATCTGGCCAATATTTAGGAAATTGTCCTCAGGATACAGGAAGAGATAGAAAAGAAAGGCGAATGGAAACAGGAAACACAAGGAGCGGGGGAAGTGGAAAGATCACATCTACATCATGGAGATGCCACTCAACATCATGTTTGGATTATTTAATGGAAACCAATTCACTGGTGTGTTCGCCTGTGTAGACAAGAGAAAAAAAATTATAGAAACTCATACGTGGATAAGAAAGAGTTTTATATAAAGGTTAATTGTACATTACAAAAACATCCCAACCCAGTCCAGATTAAGTCCTATAAAGTCCTCTTCAGATTCATGGAACACATGCAATGAGGCCAAAGGAAGAATGCTCACAGGCCAGTGGGTGCAAAGTCTTGGGATCCAGTGGCAGTAGAAGCATCTTAGCGCTGGTAGAGGTCTATCTGTGGCTTATCCAGCTTCAGAGCTCTGGTAACATCAGGGTAGGTCCATGTGGATTGTCAGCTGCAATGTCTCCCAGGGAATTCAGCCTTGTCAGTAGAGAGTCTTTTAGGGAGTGAACTGAGAGAGTGTCTCCAGCTTCTCAGAAGGAATCATTGGATTTCCCAGAATTCTCAGAAGGTCAGACCCACACAGAGGTCTCATTGGCCAGCTCCAGATTGAAAAGCTAGACTCCACCCCTACATTCTGAATCCTCAAATTGACACAAGATTAGGTGACTGCCACAACTGGGTAAGTTTTCACCCAAATGACAATTTAAAGTGCTTTTTTCCAAAACAAATGATAACATCTTTTCATCTTCACACATACACAAACCCTTTTGGTAATGTGTAGCTTTAGAAAGATCAGAACTCACACAATTAAAGCCCTTCTTTTCCAAGTGAAAAGACTATTGCTTTCACCAATGGATTAATATCCCAACTGACTGTTTTAGAGAAGAGCTGACTCTTTCACAGTGTTCAGTAGTTAGTTGGTTTATTTATTTTGTTTTTTCCTTAAGAAAACTATGATCTTTGAACTCTATTGAATGTGCCTGAGATCTCTTACTGACTGTTTTAATAAGCATATGCACTGGGAAAACTCTGTCATTCATTATTTCCGCATCAAAAGTCTCCCTTACATCCCCAAATGAAAACCAACCAAATAAACAAACCAAACTCATATTGAGTTGATTCTGACTCACAGAGTTCATTCTGAATACAGGCAGGGTAGAGCTGCCCTTGTGGATTTTTGAGACTCTATCTCTTTAATGATCTAGAAAGCTTCCTCTTTCTTCCTCAGAGCAGCCAATGGTTTTAAACTACTAACCTTTTAGATCACAGCCTAATCCATATGCACTATACCATCAGGGCTCCTCCCCAAGTAGAGGAGATTATTTTAAAGACAACTCACTTTCCCTGGTTTTTCTTCAATGCCTGCCTTCCCACCCACATGCCCATTTTCCTGTGCTCCTGAGTCAGGAGGAAAAATAAGGTTGCCCTCAGTTGGGTGAAGGAGTGATAGGAGAATAAGTGCCAGATGGAACTCCTGGGTGTGGGTGTGGGGTGGGAAGAGTAGGTAAAGAACATCACAGTGTGATCTTAAAAGCGATCCTTGTGTTATAGAAGGTCACTAAGAGAAGATGATCGGACCATCATTTCTGATTCCAGACAGTAAACCAAAAAGCAAGCAAATAAATAACAACTCACTATGAGTGAGTTGATTCCTACCCATAGTGACCACACAGGACAAGGTAGAATTGTCCCTGTGGGTTTTCTGAAACTATACTCTCACTAAGGAGCAGAAAGTCTCATTTTTCTCCCACAAAGCACCCGGTGGTTTCAAACCACTGACCTTGCATTTGGCAGTTGAACACATAACCCACAACATCACCCGAGCTCCTGTTCAAGGACAGCAAAGTTCTTCCCAGCACGATGTTGTCTCTCCCACTGTCAGATGTCCCCTGACCTATCACGAGGTCAGTAGGTGAGAGAAGTGGTGATGTCAAGCTGGAGTAATATATCTAAAAGAAGTTATCAGAGGACACAGAGTGAAAGTTGGGAGTCATGGAGTCAAAGAACCAAGGATGATGAAAACATGAGGAGCGGCTCTCAACAGCCTGTAAGCAGTCTACTTCACTTTCATCTTCTGGCTTGAATAAGTGATTTGGCTCCATGTGACGGGTGGATAAAAAGTCATAAAGGTCTTTGGAAGTAGAGATAAATATGTGCTCGTTCTAGTTGGGTTCACAAGTTCACAGAAGAAGCAGGACAGGCTGTGAGTCATTACACATACCAGTAACACCAATAGTTTCTTATTCATGATTCATTCTAAAACTAAGTCCACCCAACCTTTTTCCTAAACACAAAAGTGAAGTGATTTCAGGAGTGCATGGAGATCTATGCACTCGGGATGCAATCTACATTGTCGGCAGTTAAAACCACCAGCAGCTTCATGGGAGAAAGACTGGGTTTTCCACGCCAGTAAATCGTTACACTCTTGGAAACCCAGAAGGCAGCATTCCTCATAGCAGTGAGCTTGTTTTTTTTTTTTTTTTGGTGGTGGCCAAAGAGATATGGTTCCTGGTTGGTTTTCCAAATTTCCAGTTTGTTTCCTTCCATCTCAGTTGTCTATAGATCACGGATACAGTCACATTTGGCATGAAATAAAATAAATAGGTAAATGTAAAATCCAAATTAAACTGTCATGAACAAGAAAAAAAAAGGATTTCTTAAGTCATCTAGCTAAGATAGCTCCAATAATAGTGCACAGAACTGAGTAGGGAAACACAGAAGCCAAAACCAAGGTAGGCTGTCAAAACAAGGGAACCAAAGCAAAAGGGTAAGGAGGCACTATATCCAAGATCTAGGGATAATGAAAGAAGGAGCAGCAGTGCCACTAGAGAAATGAAGTGTTTCTGCAGAAAGTCCAGAACAAAGGGCTAGACACGGATTCAGTCCAGCTCTCAATCCGTCACTCATCTCTGCTGATCTCTGGTTCTCATTTTGTGTTCACCTCAGACTCTCTGACTGCCGAGACTAGCTCTACATGGTGAATTTCTAGCACAGTTTCTAGTACAAGTTTCCAGCATATATACAAACAAAAATTCCAAAAGGAAGAATCATTCCCCACCTACATTCCTTTTTCATCTAAAAAGGTCTACAGAGAACTGTAATTGTCCTAGCTTCCTTCTCCTGTCCTGCCCTTGGCTTAGTCACTAGGACCACTGTCTCAAATACCTGTTCCTGTGTTAGAAAATACTGCTATCAAAAATCCTCTGAGAAAGGGGCAGAAATCTGAATGGCCAATAAGCATATGAGAAAATGTTTCTGATCCTTAGCCATAAGAGAAATGCAAATTAAAACAATCTAACACCCTCACAGATAGCCCAATTCAAAAAATATCAGAAAGTAACAAGTGTTGGAGGGGCTGTGGGGAGACAGGAACTCTCATGCACTGCTGGTGAACCTGTAAGTATGTACAGCCTCCATGGAAACCAATTTGGCAATATCTAAAACAGATGGAAATTGAGCTACCCTATGACCCAGCAATCCCCCTACAAGGCATATACCCAAAATAGGCAAGAAGCAAGCTAGGGCCAGACATCTGTGCTCCAATGTTCATTGCAACACCGTTCACAATTTCAAGGAGTTGGAAAAAAAAACAAATTTCCATCAACAGACAAATGGCTCAAAAAACTGTGGTACATAAATACGATGGAGTACTACGCACCCCCAAAAAGCAATGATGACCGCACGAAGCACATTGTCGCATGGGAAGAACTGGAGGAAATCATGCTAAGTGAAGTAAGGCAAGCACAAAGGTACAAGTACAATATGAGCCCACCGAGGGAAACTTTAAAAAATGGCGCATAAAAGATAAGCTACTATATACATACATCCTTGTGTGAAGTCCAGCCACTATGGCAGGGGCCAAACCCAATTCAGGAATACATACAGCAGACAACTAAATAGTAGAGGGACAGTAAGAAAAAAATCATGAGTAGTAGGTGAGCAGGGCAACCCCACACACCGGGAGGGTATTGCTTATATCTCCACAGGAGAGCAAGAGAGACCAGACTTCAACCTGATGCTCCATGACATGAATACAGCATACTGGCTGGTACCAGGGAACCAATAGAGATGTCCGTGGGGTCAGCCCCAATCCCAATTATGTGAACACCCCCTACTCCCTGAAAAGAATACACTTTAGAGGACAGCACTGAAGCTAGAGCTTGGGGAGAGGGGCATGTCTGATTAGAGCACACATAACAAATGAAAAGGAATGGGGAGGGAGGGAAGGACATCCTGGCCCACCGAGCCTTGAGGACGATATTTCTGCTTAGAGAAGACAACACAGAGAGAGGACCATAGGGCCAGCCCCATCAGGAGACACGACACCCCTCACTAAACCATAGCACTGCAAGAGACAACACTAGAGACACAGTGCAGGAATTATGCACAATCTGACCCCATCATGCTTAGGTGAAACACTAAGGGCATGCAATACAGCAGCAAGGGGAGCAAAGTGATGAAATTCCCAGGGAATATGAAGAAAAATAGAATTTAGAGACAAAGAGTGGCACCTCATCAGACTCGACTGGAAAACACTCGTAAAGGCCAACAAACAGACCTTGAACTATTTATAGGCTTTTCCATTTTTGTCAGTAGCTTTCTTTTTATTGTTGCTGGGGTTTTTGTGTTTTCTTATTTTGTTTTGTTGTGGTGGTTGTTATTGTTTTGTTGGTCTTGACTCCCTTTGTTGTTTTGTTTGGCTTTGCCTGGTTTTTTCACTTATTAATGTGTCTGCATATCTATCTTGATAAGATAGGTAGGATAAATAATTCAGAGATGAAAAGAATGGGACCAATGTTTCCAGGAAGATATGGGAGAAGGGGTGGTGGTGAAAGGAAGGGGGTGGGAACCAATTTAGGGACAAAGGAATAAGTGAACTAAAATCAATGGACAGAAGGATGCCTAGTGGGTCTTAATCAAAGACAATGTAGCAGCGAGGAATTACTAAACATGAATGAAAGCCAAACATGATGGTGGGGCAAGAGGAAAGTAAAAGGAAATAGGGGGAAAGAATGATGAGGCAGAGGACATCTATAGAGGTATAAATACAGGCATGTACATATGTAAGCATATATGTAAATATACATAAAATAAGAGGGAGAGATAACTATGTACTCATATCTTCATGATAAGAATTAAGGTTGCAGATGGACATTGGGCCTCAACTCAAGCATTCCCTCAACACAAGAACACTTTGTTCTAATAATCCAGCACTTTGTGATGCTCACTTTCCTGACATGATCACTGAAGACAAAATGGGTGCATAAGCAAATGTGGTGAAGAAAGCTGATAGTGGCTGGCTATCAAAAGATATAGCATCTTGGATCTTGAAGGCTTGAAGATAAACAAGTGGCCACCTAACTCAGAAGCAACAAAGCCCACATAGAAGAAGCATATCAGCCTGTTTGATTAGGAGGTGCCGGTGAGATCAGGTAACAGGTATCTAAAACCCAGAAAAAAACATGCACTATGTGAATGGGAGGAGCAGGCATGGAATGAAGACCCAATGCCCATATGTAGATGATTGAACATCCTCTCACAGAGGGGTCGCAGGGAAGAGATGATCCAGTCAAGGTGCAGTACAGCATGAATGAAACACGCAACTTCCCTCTAGTTCTTTGGTGCTTCCTTTCCCCCACTATCATAACCTCAATTCTACCTTACAAATCAGATTAGACCAGAACATGCACACTGCTACAGATAAGAGCTCCCAACACAGGGAAAACAGGATAGATAAACCCCTCAGGGCCAACAATGAGAGTAGAGATACCAGGAGGATTAGGGGAGGGTGGGAGGAGAAAGAGAGAATTGATCATAAGGATCAACTAGAACCCTCTCCCAGAGGGACACACAACAGAAAAGTGGGTGAGGAGTGATGGAGAACAATGCAAGATATGAAAATAACAATCTATAACTTATCGAGGGTGCTTGAGGGAGGGCAGACAGGGGATTGAGGAGGAAGAAATGGGGAGCTGATAGCAGGAAGAATGGGAAGAGAATGCTTTGAGAACGATGATGGTAGCATATGTGCAAATGTGCTTCATACAATGGATAGATGTATGAATTGTGATAAGAGATGTAAGGGCCCCCAATAAAAGTATTTAATGATAATTTAAAAATTCTGTGAGTATGCATGGAATGGGGCAGGAATTCACTAAAGAACAGAGAATGCTAAACCAGAAGGGTTATATGAAAGGCTCATGGGTGATAGAGAAGAAATACTGCCTTCCACCCTTCATCTTATCAAAGAATGCATCGTTGCTGAGAGTGAGCCACATCCATCAACTCTGGTGAATTATGGTAAAAAACGAACAAACAAACGCAGTTATTCAGTGATAGAGTGTGTTAATTAACACAACCAGAATCTAATTTGTTAAGAAAACTGAGAGTATTTGTCAAAATTACAATAATGTCAACCCAGTTGTCAGGGCTGTCTGTGATAATGGCACAGAAGCATAGCACCACAAATGTTTCCAAACTGATGGGGGCCCCTTTTCCCATCCCTCATATGACTGGACAGGAAGCTGAGGCTCTAGGGAGCTGTGTTCCAATCATTCCCAGGATTTGCCAGGAGAGGGGATAAGATTAGAACACAGATCTTCTGGCTGCCAGATCAAGGGTTTTCTTCCATTGGCAAGAGCTGTGTCTAATTAAAAACACCAAGACACCTTATTTGCTTCTAAAAGAAAAAAAATGTAGAACACTCACTTTCTCCATGAAGAATGTCTTGTCAACTGTGGTAAATTCCCTTTTCTGTCCCACGTGACTCCTTCAGCAAGGCACTGGTCACCTACTCCTTCAATGTCAAATGGTCGTATGAAGTTCCTTCCCATGATCAAATGTGCTCTATTACAATCCAGGAAACTGGATAAAAAATATCAAGGGCACACACACACAAAAAATGGTTTTGAAAGAAGGAAGATGGTGTGATAGATGAAAGTTTACCTAATTTCAAATTCACTTGAATTGTAGAATCTCCAAAAGAGAATGTTTTATTTATATTTCAACTTTCTCTTCAGTGAGTTTTTGGTTCACAAGAGAAACACATACGGTTTTATATCATATGCCCAAGCCTCCTCACTAAAAAAAAGGACTAATAAAATACTGCTCTCCTGAAAAGATAAGTGAGAACAGAGTACGGAAGGCAACATGTTTGCTTTTGAAGAAATTGGGTCTATTTGATCTAATATAAAATTTGAGATAAGGATATTTTTATTAAAAATGGGGAAGATACTTTAATATTTCAGCCTTTATTGGCAGAGAGGAATTAGTTTGAGGTTAATAATGGTCCAATTTATACTTGAGTCAATCATAAGTCCTCTTTGATTCAATATTTTTTTTAATTTCCTCTGTGTGCTCGACCTTTGAAGGGATACAAAGTTGAGACACCAACTCATGCACCCAACCAGCATAATATTAATTGTTGACTTTGTCTGTAGCACTGAAAGAGGCACAAGCGCGCAAAAGGAGTCTGTGCAAGTGACCATCAGAGAACTGGGAGTCACATTCAGGGGCAGAGAACTGGCGAGATAGCATGGGAAGGAAGAGAAAAGAGTCCCTAACTTGGTCTCAGTGTGCCAGGGGAGTGTCCCTAACTTAGCTCTAGTCAAAGAGTCCTGCAACAGAAATAGAGGTAGCCTATCCACACTCCTTCAGATCATCACCCCTGCAGACAACTTCTTTCTGAAAGCAGCTGGACTTCCTACTTCATAGGAGCAGATATGACCCTTAGACAGGACAGGTGGGAAAGGCAAGTGAGCTACAGTCCTGTGACTAAGTCCTCCACCAGTGGGTTCAGTGGGTTAATGCTTGGAGAAGCCTCTGAATGATCAAGCCCCCACTCACCATGGGGATGATCTACTCCAGGGGTCCTCAAACTTTTTAAATAGGGGGCCAGTTCACCATCCCTTAGACCATTGGAGGGCCGGACTATAGTTAGAAAAAATAAGCTTGAACAAATTCACTGCAGGCCCAGGATGAGTCAGCTGCTAAGTAGGGCAAAAACTCTCAGCGGGTGGCACCAATGTCCTCAGCGGGCCGCATGTGGCCCATGGGCCATAGTTTGAGGACCCTGATTCTACTCAGCAACATACCTGCTATGAGTTTCCTTCTTTGTGTGCCTTGCTACCCTTGGCCTCTACCAATGCTTCCCGATGATACATGTTATGGTCATTCCTAAGTGCCATTGAGTTGACTCCAATGCACAACAAAACTCAGCTCTGCCTGATCCTGCAGCATCCTCAAAGTCTTGTTATGCTTGAGCCCATTGTTATAGCTCCTGTGTTCATCCATCTCATTATGAGTCTTTCTCACTTTTGGCTGGTCCTCGTCTTTACCAAGCAGGTTGTCATTTTTGGGTTCTGGTCTCTCTGGATAACATGTCACCCTCCTTACTTCTAAGAAGCATTCTGGCTATACATCCTTTAAGGCAGATTTGTTTCTTCTTCTGGCAGTTCTAGAGTCTTTCACCAATATCATCCCTCAAACATTTCAGTTCTTTTCAAGGCTTCCTTCTTTATTCATTGCCCAATGTTCCCATGCATATGAGGTGATTGAAACTCCCATGACTTGCATCAGAGGCATATTGATCCTCAAAGTGATGTCTTTGTTCTTTATTTGTCCAAAGGTCTCCTTGCAGAAGCTTTGTACAGTGCACTATATATTTGATTTCTTGACTGCTGCTTCCATGAGCATTGATTATGAGTGCAAAGCAAATACACTACTCATATCACATCCTGGTTGTTGCAACAGATTTAGTGTTTGAATACTATCCATAAAGTCCATGGTTCAAATCCACCTTGGAAAATAAAAGCCTGGGGATCAACTTCTGAAAAAATCAATCCTTGTAGAGCTCAGTTCTACTTTGACACAAGTGGGGTTGCCAGGGGTCAGAATTAACTTGACAGCAGCTGTGTTTTTATGAGGAGCTGATACCAAGGGCTTAAGTAGAAGGAGGATGTTTTGAGAATGATGATGGCAACAAATGTACAAATGCAGTTTGCATACAATAGATGTATGTATTGATTGTGAAAAGAGTGGTGTGAGCCTCCAATAAAGTGATTTTTATAAAACAAAAACAACAAATGAATGATGAAGGAAGCATGAAAAGAAGAAGGAAAGAATACACAGAGTTCTGTACCATAAAGAACTTGCCAACATTCCATTTCATGAGATTACACATGAGCAAGAACTGATGGTGCTGAAGGAAGAAATTCAACCTGCACTTAAAGCATTAGCCCAAATCAAGTCTCCAATTGAAATGTTTCATCAGGTTGATGAAGTACTAGAAGCACTCACTTATCTATGGCGGGAAACTTGGAAGACAGCTACACGGACAACTGACTGGAAGAGATTCATATTTGTACACATGTCAAAGGTAGGTGACCCATCAGAATGCTCAAATTGTAAAGCGATATCACCAATATCACATGCCAGTGAAATTTTGCTGAATATCATGCAACAAATGTTGCAGCAGTACATTGACAGGAGCTGCTAGAGGTTCAGGACAGTTTCAGAAGAGGATATGGAACAAGGAATTTCATCGCTGATGTCGGCAGGATCTTGGCTGAAAGCAGAGGGTATGAGAAAGATTTTACTGGTGTTTATTGAATATGCTAGACATGAGACTCTGTGGATCATAACAAACTACAGATATTCTTGATAACAATGGGGATTGCATAACACTTCATTATACTCATGAGGAATTGGTACATGCCTCCATATAGAGACAGTTGGGCAAATTGAACAAGGGGATACTGCATGGCTTAAAAGCAGGAAAGGTGTGTATCAGTGGTATGTCCTCTCGCTATACTTATCCAATCTGTATGCTGAGCATATAATCAGAGAAGCTGGCTCATATGAAAAAGAATGTAGCATCAGGATTGAAGGAAAACTTATCAACAATCTGCTATATGCAGATGATATAACCTTGCTTGCTGAAAGTGAGGAGGACTTTGAAGTGTAATTGCTGATAAAGATCAAAGATTTCCGTCTTCAGTATGGATTATGACTCCGTGTAGAGAATACCAAAATCCTCCCATGGGACCAACAGGTAAGTTCATGATAAATGGAGAAAAGTTTGAAGTTGTCAAGGATTTGATCTAGCTTTAATTCACAACCAATCCTCATGGAAGCAGCATTCAAGATATCAAAAGATGAGTTGCCTTAGGCAAATTTTCAGCACAAGACTTCTTTAAAGTATTGAAGAGCAAGGGTGTCACTTTGAAGACTAAGTGCCTCACCTAAGTCTTGGAATTTGAAATTGCCACATATGCATGTGAAAAGTGTACATTGAATAAAGGAAGACCAAAGAAGAATCACTGAATTTGAATTGTGGTGCTGGAGAAGAATATTGAAAAATACTATGAGTTTCCAAATGATCAAAGAAATCTGTCTTGGAAGAAGTACAGCCAGAGTGCTCCCTAGAGGCAATGGGTGGCAAGACTTTATCTCATATCTGGTGGACATGTTGTCAGGAGAGACGAGTCACTGGAGAAGGACATCATGTTTGGTACAGTAGAAGGGCAGTGAAGGGGAGGAAGGCCCTCAATGAAATGGAGGGACATTGTGGCTGCAAAAATGGGCTGTTCAAGCATAGAAACAATTGTGAGACACAGGACTGAGTAGTGTTTCCTTCTGTTATGCATAGGGTTGCCATGGATCAGAACGAACTCGATGGCATCTAATAGCAACAACAATAACAACAACAACAACAACAAAGCCCTGATATAACAAAACAAAATCAGTAGAATGGTTTTGTAAACTTTGACGTATGTCGCAGTAACCTGAAGGGCTTATTTAAACACAGATCACCAGGCCCATTCCCACTGTTTCTGACTCAATCGTTATGGCATAGGGCCCGCTCTGAAATTTTATTTCTAGAAAGTTTATAAGTGATGATCCACTTTGAGAACCACTGCAGTGGAGTATAAAGTCATAGAACTAGGAGAGAAAAGTATTTCTAGACTAGAATAAATATTTTGCTGTTTATCATGCTATTGAGAGAGCTACAGAAATGAAGTTCAAACAATGATGTTTCAAGTCTTAAATGATGACCAATGGTGACAGTGACAACAGTGATCAGAAAAAAACCCACTAATCTGGACTAAGTTGAGGAGCGGATGGAAGGTAAGGAATTGAAGACAGTACTATGCACAGATCTTTACAATCAAATTGATTAAAAGGAGAAGGAGATCTGGTCATGAAGGGTTAAACTGGGGGAAAATGAGCGATACTAGCATGGCATACTCGTGGAAGAAATCCAGTGGAAAAGAGGTATGTGGTGGAGGTATGTGGAGCAAGGATAATGTCAAGACAAAAGTAACAAGAGAATAAAGAGCCAGAACATTGTTGATTGAAGAAAATGCACAACTTCCATTTTAGCAGAATGAAAAATGGTAAATATGGAAAAGAAAGGGTTTATCCTCATGATTCCATTTTGTCTGACAGGTCCCGAGGTGAGAGGAAGGGCAGGGAAAAGGGACTGAGGTGCTAGAGACAAAGAGATATGATGATTATCTCTGGCATGGGAAAGAACCCTACTACTCTTAAGATGAAAAGGCCTATCAACATGAATTGTCACTAAGTGCAGAAGAGAAGGACATTGGCAATCGATCTTGATTCTAGGCAAGCAATTTGCATATACTTCTCCCCAAATGAAAATGTAAGTGAATACACCTGTTAGTAGATTGGCACTCAATGGTTTTCTGATTTTGTTTTGCTTGGGAAAGATTCTGGATAATTTCCAGGAAAGTGTGGAAATTATTCAGAACCAGGCATGACTGGGAATTATTGGTGATAGTATTGGATGAATTCTGGGATATTCTATGAAAGTGGAATCGTTGTCTGCTGTGCCCAGTAAATAGCATTCACACTGGGATTACAACTGCACTAGAAAGTCTCATTCCAGAAAGAACAGGCTTTCAGTTTGGCTTTTAATAGAATTTTCAGATCTAACTTTTACTGATCCATAAAAATGTGACTATATGATGAAGATAGTCTTATAAAAATTGTCCATCCAAAACCGTTTGTGTGAGAGCTGCCTAAATGTAATGCCTAGTATATTTTCACTGGTTGATTTTTTTTCTATTTGCTTCAGTCATATTTTATTACTTCAAGAATATTGTTTTTTCTAGTTATCCTTCGTTGACTATTTCAGTTTGCTGAAGATTTGGAGACTGTTAGGTATAAGAATATGAGGTCTTGAAAGAGAAAAAAAAGAAGCTACTGATGAGATTGAAGTCAAGTTAGAATGAATCAAAGTATACTTAGATGCATGAGAAAGTTCCTCTTGTCACTTGTCAGATCTACGTGGTTTGATTCTTTCTGAAGACAAGTGGGACAGAGGTCTGTCTTTGCGTCTGAGACTACTATGAAGTCAATCATTTTTATATCTTATCTTTAGGATTAGGGCTTTTACATCTTGTCTTTCAATTGCAAATCACCTTTCTTTTTACGGTTCAGATGAATAAATTTCCATATTTCTGGTGATATCTCATGGGCCAGATTTGAACCATATGACCACACAGCAGGGCCCTTGGGAGAAATGTCTTTGGTCTAAGTGATCATACACTTGGCTAAATAAGAGTATAACAGAGTCTATTGATTTGAAAGGAGATAATGGATATTGAGTGAAAAGTAGTCATCCATTTCTAAATTTTTTCCTTACAAATTATCAAAAATCTTTCTATTCATATTCTAAAACAAAACAAAAAAACACCCCAACTCGCTGCTTTGCAGTTAATTGTGAGTCATAGCAACCTTGTACAGGACAGGATACAATTGTACCTGTGGGTTGCCACAGGGTTGGAAAACCTTTACAGGGTTGGAAAGCCTCATCTTTCTCCTGAGAAGCAGGCAGTGGTTTCAAACTGCTGACCTGGCAGTTAGCAAGCCAAAACAACCCACTTAGATTCTGGTCAACTTCAGATTTCTCACCTTTCATTATAGCATATGAGGGGGGAAGTCAAGAAGCAGAATCACGGAGTAATGAACTTGTTTGCATGGATGCTGGGTTTAAGGCAACTGAGGGCATAATGGCGAGGTTGTTGTTGTTGTTGTTGTTGTTGTTGTTGTTGTTAAGTGCCATCCGGTTGGTTCTGACCAATAGCGACCTTATGCACAACAGAATGAAAAAGTTCAAAACCTTGAGTCATTCTCACTATTGGTTTTATGCCCGAGCCCATTGTTGGAGTCACAGGGTGAATTCATCCCCTTGAGAGACGTCCTTTCCTCCACTGCCCCTCTACTTTACCAAACATGATGTCCTTCTCCAGAGACTGGCATCTTCTGACATCATGTCCAACATATATGAAACAAAGTTGTGTCATCCTTACCAATTAGGAGCACTTTGACCGTACTTCTTCCAAGACAGATTTCTTTGATCATTTGGCAACCCATAGTATTTTTCAATATTCTTCTCCAACACCCTTGTTGTAATGCATGAATTCCTCTTCGGTCTCCCTTATTTAGTGTTCAACTCTCACACGTGTATGAAGCAATGGAAAATACCGTGGCTTGGGTCAGGTGCACCTTAGTCCTAAAAGAAACATCCTTGTTCTTCAACACTTTAAAGAGGTCTTGTGCTGAAGATTTGCCTAAGGCAACTTACCTTTTGATCTTTTGACCGCTGCTTCCATGAACATTGGTTGTGGATCCAAGCAAGACACATTCCTTAACAGCTTCAACCTTTTCTCCCTTTATCATGAATTTGCCTATTGACCCAGTTGTAAGGATTTTGGTTTTCTTTACACTGAGTCATAATCCAGACTGAAGACTGAAACTTTTGATCTTTACCAACAAGTGTATTTCAACTTCTTCTCACTTTCAGCAAGCAAGGTTGTGTCATCTGAACATCGCAGGTTGTTAATAAGTCTTCCTCCAACCCTGATGCCACATTCTTCTCCACATAAGCCAGCTTCTCAGATTATTCCCTCAGCATACAGAATGAACAAGTAAAGTGAGGGGGCACAACCCTGATGTACACCTTTCCTGATTTTAAGCCATGTAGTAAGGCATTTGCCTTGAGTATATTCATCTGAGCTAATTTGAAAAACTTTAAAAAACATCCTTTCTAGCTAGTCCATAATATTAAAATGTCTTTATGAGTCATTAGGATCAAACAACATTTAGTTCATCAATTACTTGGCTAGAAAAGATACTTTAACATAAAGTGCTCACCCATCTTTCTTCCAGGTGAGGTAGAAATTAATAATGCTGTATGTTCACAGATCCCTTATTATGTGAAATATGCTATCAGTGCTCATGGAAGGAGCAGTCCAGAATTCAGAGGATGCATTGCTTGGAGAAACAGTGCTGCATAAGATCTTGTTAAAGCATTAAAGAACCAGGATGCCACTTTGAAGATTAAGGGGTGCCTGACCCAAGGCATGATATTTCATTCATTTCATATGCATGTGAAAAGTTGGACAATTGACAAGTATGTTAGACAGTGATCTCTATAGAGGGAAAACCAGAGCACTTAAGATTTCATATATAGATATATAGTGATACATATCTATATATACAGTACAAAAGACTATAACACCTCATTATTCTACACAGCAGTACAGAGGCCTCAGTTCAACTTACTTCTGTGGCAGAGTTAATATACTGGAAGTCATTCTACTCACGGGGGCTGCTGGGTCCAAAGTCAAGGAAGCAGACAGCTAAGTCTTCCATAGAAAAATGCAAGCAGTCTGACCAAAGCAACAAACAGCAGGGCAGGACACCATCAGTCAGCCAGATGACAAGATCCAACAGTCCGAAGCTCAAGCAATGTATACACCAACAGCGTGGTGAAGCAGTTCTCGAAGGAACCTCGAGTTCTCATGACATGATAATACAGTGTTGATGTCCCACTGGTAGTGTAGCTCACAAGTTGAGGCAGAGAACTAGCTGCAGCACGCTGGTCTGATCATCAGAGAGCAAGGGAGAGAGAGGTGGGATTACCGAACCATTTATCTCTTTGCCCTCCAATCAAACTGCGACCATATTAATTCCACATGTTCTTATTGGTCAGGTTGGCACAATAAATCTATCACAATAAGGAAAATGGAGGAAGGCTAGATGCATTCGAATTACAGTGCTGTGAAGACTATTGAAAGTGCTGTGGCTGGTCAGAAAAACAAACAAGTATGTCTTTCAAGAAGGACAGAGCAAATGCTGCTTACAAGCAAGAGGGCCAGTCAAATAAAGAAGAACTTCAATGAGATGGATTGTCACAGTGGCTACAATAATAGGCTCAACATAAGAACAATTGTGAACATAGCATGGAAGCAGGCAACGGTGTGATCTATTGTACAGTAGCTATGGGTCAGAACGCACTAAACTACATCTAACAACCGTTTTTTCTTTTAAGTGACTATTTTGGGATATTTATAGATGAGAACAAAGCCCAAATAAGGGAAAACAGATAGTGTGTGAGCTGTAGACAAGTTGTCCTTTTGAGTATACAAACAGAAATGACAGATAAAGGGGGGGGTTGGGCATTCAATAACACTTATTTGTATGAAGGGACTTCAAAAATTCATGGGAAAATTCCACTGTCTTTTGATTACATTTTCCATAAATACTTTGAAGCCCCCCTCATGTCAGAGCAGCCAGAGGTTAGGGGAACAAATTTCAATGTGAAGTTAACACCAGAAACAAGTCGCTATCAAGTCAATCCGACTCCTGGAAAGACTGTGGCAGAACAAAACTGTGTGCCCTTATAGGGTTTTCGGTGACTGGTTTTTCGAAGTAGCCAGGTCTTTCTCTGACAAACCTCTGGATGGATTTAAACCTCCGACCTTTACGTTAGTAACCACACTGCAAGTCGAAATTGACCTGATAGCAGTGAATGTGGGTTCTTTTGAATTTGAAGAGGATCAGAAGAAATGGACTCTAATGCTGTTTCTTATTCCTAGGCGTGTAATCTCATCTCGAGGCTCTTGCTGAATGCCTTGACCAGTAAAGTGAGATACTCACTACAAGAATGGGAGACTATAGGGGTAGGAGTTCTGGATGAGGCTATGGGTTAAGGAGTCCATAAAGAAAACTAAAGAATGAGATGATTAAGGTAGGGGGCAAGTAAACTATAAGTAGATGTCAAATCTCGTGAAATTATCAGTCTCAGGAAATTCCAAATAATGAAAGACAGAGGCTTCCTGTTGTTAAATAGCTTTATCTCAGAAATATATGTGCTGCTCAGTTGGGTCACTGGAGTGATTATCTTTAAGAACAGTGGGGGTTGAGACTGAGCAGTGACTACCAGGCTAATTTATAAAAGATGGTGTCTCTGAAGAAAAGATAGTGAACACAATGCATTTAATGTCCTCTGTTAGAATAGTAGAGGATTTACTTATACACATTTTTACATGTTGGTACAAGTTTGGGGATTGGATGAGCTGTTGATTAGAATGGCTAGTTTGGGGTGCAGACTTGGTGTGGCAGAGTCAAGAATCAGATCATCAACAGAGAAAAAAATCACAGCCCCCTCATTGCTACTGTGACATATAAAGTGGGCCACTCGGGTCTTCTCTCAGGCATCTTGCCCTGCATCCGGGCATCCAAGTTGCATTTCTTATCTCAGGGCTTCTGATCCTCTAAACTCATGACTTCTCTTAGATCACCAACACACTGATTCCTTTTCACTTAAAGTTAAGATCTTGCATACCCCAATAATAAACTTTTTATTATTGTACTATAATAATGTACTAAAACTAGGGCCAATTGTGTCTCTTCATCTTAATGTCCCAAATCACTCACAAACATAATATGTATTCTTTGGGGGCATTAGGAGATAATAAACTTCTTTGTGTATTTCTTTATTTTGCCATCAAAAGTCCCTTCATCAAAAAATAAACAACTACTGGGATGGAGGTTCAATTCCAGCAGAGGCTCCCACAGGAGCAAAGGCTGGGCCTCCTACTCACATCACCAGAGGGCAGTGATGCCCCCCGAAAAAATAAATAAACAACTAAAACCAAGCTCACTGCCATTCCTCCTCTTCCTCCTCCTCCTCCTCCTCCTCCTCCTCCTCCTCCTCCTTCTCCTCTCTCTCTGCCATTAATTGGTTTCCAACTCATAGTAACCCTAAGAATAGAAGCGCCTCTTTGGGTTTTTGAGAATGTAACTCTTTCTAAGATTAGAGAGCTTCATTTTCCCCCAAGATAGGATAGGATAGAAAGCTAGTTTCCTAATAATTGCAATTGAATCAAAATGCAGAAAATAATCAGGCTGGAAAGCTGGGGTCATGGAGTCAGAAAGTAGAGTTTTGAGACCTAAGACAAGTTTCTCTAACTCTATAGTCCCCTCTGCATAACATGAATAATAATAATAAGTCTATATAGTACCATTGTAAATATTAAGCAAGATAAAGACTAAGCAGCCCAAGCTGTAATCCACTACACCACCCAGACTCTTTATATAGGGTTTCTGTGGCTGCAAATCTTTGCAAAAGCAGATGACTTCAATTTTCTCCCATGAAACAGCTGGTGGGTTTGAACTGCTGATCTTGTGCCTAGAAATCTAAAACTTACCTGACAAAGTCACCAGGGTTCCATTACGTCCATTAATCCCATTAAAATAAGAATGGACTACTATGCATGCTTCAGTCTTCCACAGGGTTCATGAAAGGACACAAATTTTCCATTTTAGTGCCAAGTCATAATCAGTATATCTCAAGTGGGAAAGAGATAATGTTGATCATTTCTTCAAATGCCAGAGTCTTGAAAAAAATTCAATCAATCTCACTGCCATCTAGCTCCCTCTTACTTATTTGAATCACTGAACTTTTTATTCATGTGAAGAAATTTTGGAAAGAGGCAAGACTTTTCTAAGTTGTTATACAATTAATAAACTTGAAACCCATGAATCTGGTAATATCAGAAGTGAAAAAGAAATAAAACAACCATAAAGGACTGTTCAACATCACAAGATGTGCTTAGTGACAAGGAAAAGAGTAATTAATAAGGTGTCATTATGCTTACCTTAGCAAAAAAAAATCTTAGAGTTGAAACTCCCTTCTTCTTTTCATCTCTGATGAAAGAAAATTTAATACAGTCAAGTACATTTGTCCCAGATGTATATTGAAGATTATAAATTTAAGGCTAAAGGGATTCACTAGAGGAGAAATTTATGTATGCAATTTGAAAGTAATTCAGTAGATTATTTTCATATAGAATAAAAGTAGAATTCAAGTAGAAGGGAAAGTGGAATTTAGACAAAGTAGGAGTGATTAGATTTTACATCTTGTTTTTCAATTGGAGAAGGGAAATTGAATGTGTAACCCCAATAGGACTGTGGTTAGGAACATCTAAAAAGTTATATGTACATGTGTTTGGGGACTTAAGAAAAATCCACCAACAACCATTAAATCACTGCTTGAAAACAGTTTGCCATGAAATCATCTCTCATATTGAGCTTCAGACTTCATTTTCAATACATATAAAGAAGAGATGATGATGCTTTTATAAAAGGTATGGTGATTAGGTATGAAGTTTTTAAGGAAACAGGAAAGTGTGCTCTGATCCCTGGTGTGGTATACTGTGACCTGGAAGTAGTTTCAAAAGCCCTCTTGAGGTCTCCAATTCTTCATATACAATATGAGATTCAATGAAAGTAAATGCAGAACCTAGACCATTTGGCAGTCAATCAATCCCAATTCCTGGTGACCCCATGTGTACACAGTAGGACTTTTTCACAGAGGTTTTTTTCTTTTCTTTTCTGAAAGGAGATCACCGGGCATGTCTGATGAGCTTCTAGGCTAGTGAGCCAATGCCCAACCATCAGCAGCACCCAGGGACTCCTCAAGGAGTGTAAGACACAATCTTTTCTTGCAACACTTTTATTTCTTAAACAAAGGCCAGGTGACAGAAGGAACATTTTTACCTTTGTTAAAAAATTTATGTACAGCAGTCTTTTTCATTTATGTCACTTGGCTCAATGACCTCTGTGACATGTGTGAGTGTATGTGTGCATGCTGTGTGATTTGTGTGTGGCAAGGACCCCTTCCTCCAGTTGCTCAGACCTTGGAGTCATTCCTGATTAGTCCCCGTTTTCCTCAACAACACCTACCGCCCAACTCCTTAGCACCTTCTCCATGGTCATCATTGTCCATATCTATCAACACCCCACACCCTACCTGCACATTTTCTATACCTCTGAAACGGTTTGTCTCTTTCTCTTTTCTGTTTTCTTCATAAAGCAAACTCAGAACAAATGAATCCCCTGCTCCGAAGCCTCCAACGTTCTTTTCACCACACTCAAAGCAAATCATAGATTTCTTGTTAGGGTCAAACCAATCAAGCCCAGCTTGTCCTTGCTTTACTTTCCCTGCTCTTTGCTGTGCTCAGATCCCTCCAAAGTCCTCTCTTTGTTTTTGTAAATGTCATCTCCTCAGAGTCTCTCCCCTTGGTCTTACAAAAAATGCCATTGTGTTGATTCCAAGTTATGACGACCCTACAGATTGGCCCCATAGCATTCCAAGGCCTTCATCTTCCACAAACAGACTGCCACACACATCTTTCTCGCACAGGGGCTGGTGAATTCAAGTCACCGGACTTTTGTTTGGCAGCCAAGCACTTAACCATGGAGCCACCAGGATCCCTTATAAAATGGTCATCATCCATCCTTTCGGTGTCTATTCCTTTTTTTGGTTTTATGATTCTCTTCATAGCACTTGTCAGTAGTCCAGTTGATAAACTTATGGTTGCTTTTCATCTTTTGAATTTCTACCATGGCTATATCCTGGAGGATGACGTTTCTTAATGTATAACACCTTAGAAGAATGTGCCCCTTTGCAATGTGTTCCAACATGAAGAAAATAGCAACCGTCAGTTTCTCTTAGTTGCATGATGGTGGTGGTACCATTGATATGGAAAATCTCCATGGTTGGTTCTCACTGGAATGGGTGTTCTTATTCAGTGCCCTGCAAAAAGAAGGTGCTTAACAAATGTTAGTTGTTGTTCTTAGGTGCCACCGAATCGGTACCAACCCAGAGTGTTCCCATGTACAACATAATGAAACCCTGCCTTGTCCTGCACCATCCTTGAAATTGCTCCTGTGTCTGAGCCCATGGCTGTAGCCACAGTGCCAATCCATCTCCTTGACAGTCTTTCTCTTCTTCACTGCCTCTCTACTGTACCAACCATGATGTCCTTCTCCTGGTGTCCTTCTTCAGGGACTGGTCTCTCCTGACAGCATGACCAAAGTATGTGAGACAAAGTCCTGCCATCTTTGTCTCTAAGGAGCACGCTGCCCTCACTTGTTCCAAGACAGATTTGTTTGTCCTTTTAGCAGAACTCAGTACTTTTATAGTTCTACTCCAGCACCACAATTCAAATACAAATATGCATAGAATTCATTAAGGAATAAGCAAACTATGTACACTCATATGCATACTGCCTCTAGGATCACTGGGAAGCATGGATTCACAGAGCTTTGGGGCATGTCCAGAATAATATTCTACTTCATGCAAATACTGCTACTTTCCTTTGACATAATATGAAAATGGTCTCCTCTCATGTGGAAAAAGCGTTGAGACACACAGTGGCAAGGCTCCTGTTTCAAGGGTGATAGGATGATGCACAGGGAGCCATGGAGGATACCTAACCCAAAAGAAGAGGTGGGGAAGGTCTGGGAATCTGCTGGGAGGAAGGGACACCTGACAATCTAGATGAAGCAGGGTGGAAAGCTAAATCAAGTGTAATAGAAAGAAAGCAAACACTCAGAAAACAAAGCTAGTCAGTAGAGAGTCCTTTCCCCAAATTGAGAGCACCCAAAGAGAAAAAGACTCAAAGGGAAAGATAAATTCAGGTTTGACCATTTCTTTTGCCTTTAAACAATGTACCAGTCCAATGGCATAGATGATCAGTGTTCCAGCTAGCTGCTATTCTAGAGATTGAAATCCAAGAAAAACCCCTCTTAGTATCATTTGGTATAACTTAGTCCACAAAGACAATGTTCTACATCCTACTTTCATGAGCAGTGACTGGCGTCTTCTAAGCCGGTGAGCAGCTACTTGAAGGGCACCTCATAGTTTCTCCCTGTCCTATGGGAAGAAGAGATGAAAATGGAAGATGCATGCAAATGACGAGGTTCATGAACCACAAGGACATCAGTCGCCATGGTTTGGAGATCAGAGGAACTACAATTCAGGGGTAAAGAACCTGTGAAGGGCCATTTGGATATTTATAATATCATTCATCAGTCATGCATGTCAAGCATTTAACTACCTCACCCCTAATGCAATGGCTGGAACTGCTTCTTTTTTGGTGAAGTATGTGATGTTAACTGGTATTGATTTCATGGGCCTTACACAGCCCAAGGGCCAGACCTTCCTCATCCCTGATCTACATGGTAGAGCTGGCAACCATTGCAGACTTCTCAGAAAGAAATCACATTAGAAGATCCTAAACAGAGGGGGTGAAAAACATGCTAGAGAACTCGGAATCATTGAAGAGACCGGGCTTACTCAACAGATAGAGACTGGTGGAATTCCCAAGACTGCGACCCTTAGTCACCTTTCAGGGTTGGAACTAAACTCACTACCGCCATACCCTCCACAAGCACCACCACTCTTGTTGGCTCAATTTTTAGCCCAACAATAGACAGGCCTTTAAAACAAGATTAGAGAGGCAAGCACACCTTAGAATCATTAACCATTCAAGGGTTTTTTTTAAAGTAGGATTTACCTAAGGACAAAGTTAAAAAAGGTCTACAGAAAGGAGAAATGGAAATAGGAAACACAGGGAAAAAGTGAAATACGTGATGCTACATTGAGGAAACTGTAATGAACGAAATTTAATGAAATGTCTATGAATTTTTTAATGTAAAACCAATGCTCTGTTCTACAGCTCTTCACCCAATTTACATTTTAAAAAATACAATATCTTTTTTTCATATGGTAAGCCCATAAATAGTTTGTCTGGTAACCCCTGTATCTTGGCACAATGTATACCATATAAATGTTTCACCTTTTTAACCGGATTATATTGAACCTTCACGTGTATGGAGGTATTTCTAGGAAAAGTTTCATTAATTCTGGGTTAGTGAGTATTTTCTCTCCATTGGTATATAGACTTGTAATATCGAGGCAGAGTGATTTATAAGTTGGACTGCTAGTCATATGGTCAGCAGTTTGAACCCATCAGGCACTCCACTAGAGAAAGTATTCCCACAAAGACTCACAGCCTTGGAAACCAAGAGATAGTTCTCCCATATGGTTACTGTGAGTCAGAATTAACTCGATGGTAGTAAGACTTTAGTTTTTCACAACATTCTGAGCTTTTTTTTTCCTTCAAATGTTTCTACTCATCTTTGTCTCCATATCAATAAATATCTTCCTTGCACAGCCTTAGCCCTGTAAATAGATATCTTAATACTACATAATCTTTTCTGCTGGAGCCCTTGTGGTGTAGTGGTTATGAGTTGGGCTGCCAATTGCAAGAGCAGAAGTTCGAAACCACCAGCTGATCCAAGGGAGAAAGATAGGGTTTTTCTTGTCCTGTAAAAAATGAGAGTCTTGAAAACACACAGAGGGCCGGTCCTACCTTGTCATGTAGGGTTTCTAGGACTTGGCATGTGATTTGGGTTTAGTGTGGACTTTTCTCTGATTCAAACTTGTTCCAAATACAAAGATCTGGTTTTAGAACATAAGTCAGTAAGTGTTTTTTTTTTCCTATCAAGGGTCATATGTTCTGTCAAATCTACTCAACTCTCTGTGCAAAAGCAGCAATGGGCAATACATAAAGGAAAGGGTAGAATTGTATCTTCCAAAAAAAACTTTATTGACAAAAACAAGTGGAAGGTGGCATTTAGCCCTTGAACCATAGTGTGCCAACCTTGGTCCTAACCCATTGTAGTGGAGTTTATTCCTACTCATCGTGACCTTATGGGACAGAGCAGTACAACCCCATCGAATTCCCAAGGGTGTCAATCTGTATAGACGTTGATGGCAACATCTTTCTTCAGTGGAGAAGGTGGTGGGTTTGATCCACAAGCCTTTCAGCTAGCAGTCAAGCATTTAACCATTGTGCCACCAGGCCTCCCTATCTCTGCTCTCTAATAAAACAAATGCAACTATATACATGCCCCTAACATATGTATACAGAGTATACATTGCTGCCACTCCATATATCACTGTCTAGTCCTTGCCAACCCACAGTCACCCTATAGGAGAGGGTAGAACTGCTCCTGTGAGTTTCTGAGATGAAGCTCTTTACAGGGGTAGGAAGCCCCCTATTTCTCCCTCAGATTGGTTAGTGCTTTCAAACTGCTGACCTTGTAGTTGGCAACCCAAGCATTCTTTTTTTTAATTTTTAATTTTTTTTATTTTGGGGGGTGGGGGACATCACTGCCTCTGGTGGTCGTGGGTGCTACCCAGTGCTGCTCCTGAGAGCCGCCGCTGGATTTGAACCGCCAAGCCCGCGGGCCACAGTCCCACACTCAACCACTTATGCCACCAGGGCTCAGCCCTTTTTTTTTAATTTAAATTTTTTTATTATAACCCAAGCATTCTTACAGACTATATATAGACACCTTCAAATTATACACCTGATCTTCAGTAATTTTATGGAAGAAAAAAAATAAAGACCAACATTACATTCTTATAAAATTGTACAAACTAAAGCCTTTCTAAACTATACTACCCTCATTTTGCTTTCATACATAACGACATCAAGTTCAAAGCACACATTCTGAGAAAAAAAAATCAGTGGCTCGTCTCTGACCTCCCTCCCTGCCAACATCCTGATATTATTGACAAGTTTTCTCCTCTCAAAAGGCTGTTGCCCAAATAATTCCTTTCATCCTTATGCCCATGGAGAAACTAGTAGCTAATTAAAATGCCAAGCCAATTAAAGATGAAACACCCAAGTCAGTCTTGGCATGACTGAAAAACATAGCTAACCTCTCAGACTGGAACAGTTTAAAAGAAGCCCCGTATCGAATCTTGATTGTCATGTTGTCCACCAAGGAGCGTGACGGGCACCAGTGACAGGTCTCAGTCACTTGAGTCAGCCTCCCTCTGCGCTATGAGAAGGAGCTTAGTGTCCTGGTAAGGAACCACAGAAAGTCAGTATTGATTTTCCATGCTCAAATGCTCTCCCAAGTCTTGGGTTTCTCACTTGAAGATAATTTCATTCCTATTAGGAATCTTGGGCAATGTGAAATGAACAGCAGGAAGTGGAGTTCTATAAATGGATTTGACCTTGTCCCTCCACTTGCTCGCTGTGCCAGGCTGGCTTCTTCACTTAGAATCAGGCACTTCATCCTTCTCTTGAGCATACCTGGATGTAGACAGTGGTGTACGGGGTTTTTTAATTAACCCTTCATGGTGCCCATTCATGGGTAGATGGAAGACATTTCAGGTCTTGCTTCAATGGCAGTGAATTTCGGTTTTGCTTACTTTCTATTTAAATGATTGACTTCTCTGATGCTCTTCACAATTATTGGCAGAAACTAATTAACTCAATGACAATTCAAACCTCTTTTATTTGTGTGGTAAGAACTCTTGATCACATGTTCTTAATCACATCTCTGCTGTGATAAGATTGGAATTAGACTAGCAATTTTAGGAATGGCCCTGGAAGGAGAGTGGAGCTTAGCAAAAAGTATCAAAAGGAGAAGCCAGAGTTGTCCACTTCCTTCTGGGTCTTCAATATGACTTGACTTTGCTGTTAATGTATTATTATTCTAGGACTTGTTATTGTTATTAGGTGCCAGTGAGTCAGTTCTGACTCATAGTTACCCTATGTCCAACAGAAGGAAACACTGCCCTGTTGTGTTAGCCTGGGTAAAGTAGGGAAGCAAATCCATGGAAACTCATATGTATAAGAGAGAGTTTTAAATAAAGAGTAAGTGTAAATTCAGAAAGCATCCCAACCCAGTGCTGTCCAAGCCTACAAGTCCAACATTAGCCCATATGTCTGACACCAATCTACAAAGTCCTCCTCCATCTCACAAAACATACGCAATGTCGCCAACTGCAAGAGGAAAGCTGAATCAGTGAGTGTGTAAGCATCTCAGTGCTGGCAGGGCTTTCCATGTGGCTGCTCCAGCACCCAAGGCTGCATCGGGGTAGGTCCATGTGGTTTCTCCTCAGGGATGTTTCACAGGAAGTGAGGCTTGCCAGCTAAAGCAGGGAATTGGCTAAGGCAGCTGCAACCCTGGTCTGACCATCAGAGAGCAAGAGATCCAAGAATTAGAAAGGCGAGGCTAAGCCATTTATCTCTCCACCCTTCAATTAATCCCACATGTGTTTATTGGCCACATTAGCATAATAAACCTTAACTATCTCACCTGTCCTGTGCCATCTTTGCAATTCTTGTTATATTTGAGCCCATTATTGCAGCCACGGAGCCAATTCATCTCCTAGACGATTGTATTGGGCCAAGTTATCTAGAGAAATATACCCATGATACTTGTATATGTATAAGAAAGAGCTTTATATCAACAAGTAATCTTATATCAAAAGAAAGCAGCCCATTCCTGTCCAGCTCAAATCTAAAGTCCAGTGCAAACTGGGGCCCTCTTCAGACACATGTGGCTGCAGGCTGGTGATACAGAAAAATGAAGTGGGACACAGCCAGACCAGTGGTACAGAGTCTTCTGGATATAAGGCCAATGGAAATATGACAGGGCACTGACAGTTGTCAGGGTTGAGCGATCCGCATGGAGGCATGGAGACAAGAAGAGTTCCAACAGGCAGGAAGGCAGAAAGAGATTGTCTCTGTTCCTCTTGTTTTACCAAAGGCTGATGACATCCAGGAGGTTGTATCAGAAGACTTGATACACCCCTCGCCAGGAGTGTCTAGGTGACATAACCCTTACCGACCCTCATGGTCTTCCTCTTCCTTAATATCCCTTTACTTTACCTTACATGATGTCTTTTTAGAACTTAGTTGGTCTAATATCGCCTATAAAAAAAAACAACACCTCTCCTCCCCTCCACAAATTAAAAAAAAACAAACCTTTCTTATGATAGCCCATAATCCAGGATAAAGTATAAGTATCTGCTTTGTAGCTCCACCCACTGGATAATTGCAGTACCTCCCCCACTCCCACCCAGGGCAATACTGCTTCCTTTGGGAAACACTTTCAGGGACTAACCTCTCCTGATAACGTATCCAAAGTTCATGAGATGAAACCTTACCATCTTTACTTCTAAAGAACATTCTGGCTGTACTTGCTCCAAGTCAGCATTGCTAGTATTTTTGGTAATCTATGATACTTTTAATATTCTCCAGGAGAACCATAATTCAAATGAATTCATTTTTCTTCAGCATTCCTTGTTCAATGTTCAACTTTCACATGCATCCCAGGTGACTGAAAATGACGTGGTTGGGCCAGGTGCATCTTAGTGATCAAAGTGACATCCTGGCTCTTGGACTTTTAAAGAGGTCTCATTCAGCAGATTTTTCCAATCTGCAATACATCATTTAATTTCTTTTTTAATAGATCATTTTATTGGGGTTCATACAACTCTTACCACGATCAATACATACATCATTTGTATGCAGATCACATTTGTTACCATCATCATTCTCAAAACATCTTCTTCTACCTAGGTCCCCGATACCTGCTCCCCATATTTTCCCTCCCTCCCAACTCCCCTTTCCCCATGAACCCTTAATAATTTTAATTGTCATTATTTTGTCATCATACTCTGTCTGATGTGTCCCTTCACCCACTTCCCCATTGTCTGTACCCCAGAGAGGAGGTCATATATAGATCCCTTCAATAGGTTCACCCTTTCTACTCCACCTTTTCTCCACTCTCCTGGCATCACCATTCTTACCCGTGGTCCTGAAAGGATTATATGTCCTGAATTACCCATTTCTGGCTCCAGTGTACATCCCCTGGTCTAACTGGATTTGTAAGGTAGAATAGGGATCATGACAGTTGGGGGGGGAGCACTTAAGAACTAGCGGAAAGTTATAGATTTCATTGTTGCTACACTGTACTTTGACTGGCTCTTCTCCTCCCTACAACCCCTCTGTAAGGGATTGTCCATTGGACTTTGGGTCCCCAATCTGTACTCCCCCTCATTTATAATGATATAATTTTAGTTCTTTAATGCCTGATACCAAATTCCTTTGACACCTCATCATCGCACAGGCTGGTGTGCTTCTTCCATGCAGGCTTTATTCTGAGCTAGATGACCGCTTGTTTATTTCAAGCCTTTAAGACCCCAGAGGATATATTCATTGATAACCGGGCACCATTAGCTTACTTCACCACATTTGCTTATGCACACATTTGTCATCAGCGATCATATCAGGAAGGTGGGCAGCCCAATGATATGATTTTTAGTTCTTGAAGCCTGATTACTGATCCCTTTGACACCTTGTGGTCACACAAGCTGGTGTACTTCTATGTGGGCTTTGTTGCTTCTGAGCTAGATGGCTGCTTGTTTACTTGCAAGCCTTTAAGACCCCAGAGGCTACATCTTTTGATAGCTGGGCACCATCAGCTTTCTTCACCACTTTTGCTGATGTACACTTTGTCTTTAGTGATCGTGTTGGGAAGGTGAGCATCATGGAATGCCAATTTAATAGAACAATGTGTTCTTATATTGAGGAAGTACTTGAGTGGAGGTCCAATGCCCACCTGCTGTCTTACTACTAACCCTATAAGTGTATGCACATAAATCTATTTCCCCTTCATCATATAGAAATATATTCAACTATGTACATGTCTGTATTAAGACCTGTATAAATGCCTTTTACACCCCCCCCCCATTTTGTTCCTCTATTTCCTTTTACTTTCCTCTTGTCCCACTGTCATGCTCAGCCTCCATTTGGATTTCAGTATTTTCTCTCTGTTGCTTTACTCTTACTCAATCCCTATCAGGCCTCTCACACCCACTTTGTCACTGATTTTGAATCACTTGTTGTTCCCTTATCCCTGGGTTGGTCAGCACCACCTACTTTCCCTCACTTCCCCATCTCCCATGTCCCTCGGGAACCTTCAGTCCTGTTACTTTCTCCTTCAGACTATTCATGCAGCCTATATTATCTAGATAGACCTGCAGAGATAACAATATGTACAAAACAACCCAAGGCATCCTAAAATGAAATGACCAAAGAAAATAAAAAGATGAAAACAACAACAACAAACTCATATATATATATATATATATATATATATATATATATATATATATATGGTAACAAAATAAAAAAACTGTAAATAGTTCAAGGTCTGCTCGTTGACCTCCAGGAGTGTCCCCTGATTAAATCTGATGAGGTGCCACGCCCTGGTCCCAAAGTATATCCTTCGTACTCCCTCAGAAACTTCATTTTCTGTTCCACACCCTTAGTGTTTGGGTCAGACAGGGCATAATTCCAACTTGGTTTCTCTATTGTTGTCCCCATAGGGCCTTGTGTCAGCAAGGGATGCCGTGATTCATAGTGGGGTTGGCCATATGGTCCTCTCTGTGCATTGGTTTTTCTGGGTGGGAATATCATCCTCAAAGCTCAGTGAGCCAGGATTCAGGGAGTGATACATCCCTGATCAGAGCACATGAGAACAAATGAAGGGGGAGTAAGAGAGAATGGAATACATCATTTAATTTCCTGACTGTTGACTCCATGGGCATTAATTGTGATCCAACCAAGATCAAATCCATGACCACTTTGGACTTCTCTCCATTTATCCAATTGTGAAGATTTTGGTTTGCTTTACATTGAGTTGTGATCCATACTAAAGACTGCAGAGTTGGACCTCCATCACACTCCCCACACTCTCAATCCTCTGTACTTTGAGCATTCAACCTCGCGTTAGCTGGATATCCCATGGTGTTAATGAGCCTTCCTTCGATTCTACTGCCTTGTTCACCACATAGACCATCTTCTTGGATTATTTTGGGTCATAATACAAATTGAGTAAGTATGGTGAAAGGTTACAACCCTAAGGTATACACCTTTCCTGATTTTAGACCATGAGGTAGTTCCTGTTTTGTTCAAAAGACTGCCTCTTGGTATTTGTCATGAAGAGTTTCTGAATGAGCACCATGAAGTTATTTGCAGTTCCCCTTCTTCTCAACACTGTCCTCAGTTTGTTATGATCCATACATCTTTGTGGTTGTTGTAGGACTAGTTGTGGTTCATTCCCAGGTGATTAACAAATTCAAATTCAAATAAACTGAAAATTTTATTTAAGTTTATAATGAGGGATGATTCATAAAATATATTCCTGATTTCCTTGAAACCTATTCAGTGTCAATGATGGTTAAATAACTATTCTCCACTGAGTTTCTGTCAAAGGTGATGGAAAAATCAGTCCTAATGGATGCAAACATAATGAATATAATTAATGTCACTAAACTGTTCATGTAATAAATGTTGAAATGGCAATTATTTTGTTACATATATTTTTACCACAAGAAAAAAGGAAAAATACTTTGATGTGCTGTTGGGGGTGAATATTTATTTAAATGCTTTAAAGGGGTGATTAGGTAATATAAATCAGAAAACTTAAAATTACTACTTTCTTGATGTAGTAATTCATCCAATTCTAGGATCCCAATAAAAATAATCAGAAACAAACTAAACATACTTATGTAATAGGACAGTCTTCAAAGGGAAGAACCAAAATAATAAAAAATGGCCATCTTTAAAGATATGGTTAGATAAATCATAGGAAAGCCATATAGATTATTCATTCATTATGCATACATAAAATCTTTTATTAAGGACCTGTGTCATGCCAAGCACCTGTTAGATACTGGGAGCAAAAGTGGACAAGACAAAGTTCTGGGAACTTCTTAGCCATAAGCAAACACCTGGGAAAAATGAGTCACTGGACTTGAGGACTTAGGACCACAGTCTTAGGGGACATCCAGTGTGGGATACAGTTCCAAAATCAGGTAGGTCCTTAGGAGTGGCTTGTGTGATTAAGTGAGAATAAATAAGGCATAGTGCTGACCTGCCATGGTGTAATCAAGAGAGAGTGAAATGAATTTAACAGAAAGTGTATACAGTTGAGGCATATACAAACCTCCATCAGGCACATACACAATCAATTGGGCAAAGTGAGACTGAGAGATTCTGACTTCTTTTGGTGAGTGAACAAATGGTGGCAACTATTTTTAACAATAGTAAACAGCAGCATCAGATGCTTCTAGAGATAAGCATCCTTTAATTGTGCATGTGTGAGGAACCAGGCATAGGTAGGAAGTAGCATCATATTGTAGAGGTTACATATGAAGAAACCTATTTCCCGGAGAAGTATTTGCATCTCAACTTGGACTTCACTGTAAGTACGGGGCAGCCAAAGTACAAAGAAGAAGCTGACTCCTAGTGGAATAAGACAAAACGAACTTCTAAAGATAGGCATCAGTTTTCAGTCAAATAGAGAGAAACCAAATGCATTTGAAAAGACAGCTTTACATTGACATCTTAAAGGAGGGAGGTTTGGGAAAGAACTATTTCTCTCTGAAGAATGCATATTAGGTTGTATCCTCTATCTGGGAACTGTGAAAGTTTTCCCTCACCAGAGTCAGTCGTCCAAGCTTTGTGGTCAAAAGTGGTCCATTTTCATCTAGGTTCTCAGTTTCCCATCATCTAGGTCATTTGGCATATTATTGTCCACAAAGACATGTTCTATATCTTACCGAAGGCAGTAATAATTGGGGTTTTAAAAACTTGTAAGTGGCTGTACAAGATACATCTATTCATCTCTCCCCAGCCTGAGTAGAGAAGAATGAATAAATGAATATATATACATATATATATATATATACACACAGAGATATATATGACTTAAGGAAACAGTAAGTCCAAAGGACTAAGGGTCAAGTGAACCACAGCCTCTTCTACTGAAACCAAACTAGATGGTGTCCAGCTACCACTACATACTGAAACATAATGAAAGGGACTGTCAGGGTGGGGAAAATTATAAAGCAAAACCCCAAATTCTGAAACAGACCAGACTTCCTCTGGGGATCAACATTCATGCAAATCATAGGCAGGTTTGGAAGGTGCAGAGTAACATCAGGAAGACAGTGTTTCTTGATACATTTAACTGTACAACACCAAAAGGGCCTTGAAAGAAAGCAGAGAAGGCAGGCAGGAGCAGGAAAGAGGGCCAACTGGAGATGGGGGGGAGCAAAGAGGAAAAGAGAAGAATCGTATAACTTGCAACCAATGTCACAAACAAAATGCATATTAACTGTTGAATGGAAAACCGATTTGTTTTCACTTGGACTGTAATAATAAGGTTTAATTGTTGTTGTTTTAATGTTTAGCATGTTCAGCTGCTAACTCAAAAGCTGGAGGTTCAAGTCCAACAAGGGCATGTCAAAAGAACCACCACATGGACTCAATGGTGATTTACAGGAACATCGCTGGGGGTCCAGAGACTGTAAGTGCTTACAGGTACAGAAAACAAAGCAGCCTTTCTCTCACAAATTGCTGGTGGCTTTGAACTAGCAGATCAAAGCCCAACAAGTAACCACTACACTACCATGGCAGTTTACCCCAAGCAAGTCAGTCATGAAAACCTACAGAGCAGAGTTCTACTCTTGTTAGGTTTCTCGGGTGGGTAATACCTCAGTTCTTGGCTTTCCACAAGAAAGAATTCATGTGAAGCCTTGTTTGTAATCCAAGTAGGTTTTTTAGAAAGGATGCGTGAAGTGTCAGGTTTTACAGTCTCAAAAGAGGACACGCTGTATCAGGGATGCATGCCAAATCAGGCAAAAGCTACGCTGGGGCTCACAAGTGAACACGGGCAACCTTGGGGTACTTTGCAGCCACTCGTGATGAACTGAGGCCAGAGAACTAGCAGCACTGCCCGAGTCAGGGTCAAAGTGGGAAGGGGCAGCCATCCAGCTACTAGGATATTTTAAAGTCAGGTCAAAGGTATGGGTTGACCCCACTGGCTGAATTAAGCCCACTTGGGTGGGGTGTCATTTCATGAGCCTGGGCCTAGCTTGGGTCATCTACATGGAATGCTGAACTGGCTCTGGGAGGGCCTGGATTGGAATATACCCAGTTCAAAAGTCTTCATGAGTGCCAAATGCTTCCCTGATTCCTTTCCAACCCACGCTATGGAGCGTGGACTGTCATGAGAGGAACAACTCCCTCTATCCCTATCCTGCTACCTCACACTCTGACCCGACACACAGGAGGTGACACTTTTACGCAAATGTAGTTTCTGTTTCTATGTTTTCTTTCATGAGCATGTTTTATTGTTTTTCTGTTTTTGTTTGTTTGTTTAAAAAAAAACAAAGAGGGCTCAGATTAAAAGGACTCGGTGATTTGCTCATTTTTTTGTGTGTGAGGGACATTGTCCAAAACTTTTGAAACTGTTTCCAAGCCCCTAAGGAAGAAAAGGCCACCTGATTGACTCTCTCAAGTCCTAGGAGGTGTCAGGAATTAGACATTCACCAAGTGCCTGCCTCCTTAGCAAACTCCAAGGTGTCTGTATCTATTAAATGGGACATAGCCTTAATAGCAGGACTAAAAATGGTCACCACAGTTCTTACATCTGAGACCCTGCCATTGTGGACGAGCCTTTTCTATGTCAGTCAGGCTACCCAATTAAACATTCCAGCAAAGAGAAGAAACAAAAATAACCCTAGGCTGGTATAATTCCCTTCTAGACAAGTAAGATGGACTGGACCACTACTGTTCCCAGCATCCCACGGCATTTGTTGTTCACAGCAAGGGCTTCTAATGTTTCTGCGCCATAAAATTGAAAAAAAATTAAAGTGTCACAAGAAATGGATCCTGGAAAAATAAAAGAAATGGACACTGCCCCCCACCACCACAAAAAAGACCCAAGAAACAAAAGCATCTGCTGAGTTTAGAGCACATGATCTGTATCAGGGGTGACTTGGCCCTCAGAGACATTTGGAAATGTTTAGGGGCATTTGGGGTTGTTGCAACTGGGGATATGCTATTGGCATCTGGTAGGTAGAGGCCAAGGAGACCTCTATAAACATTCAATAGTACACAAGACGGTATACACACATATATGCATATGCACACATACATATTTATTTATCATTTGACTCCAATGGAAAATACTGATGAGATTGTTTTTCTCCCTTCTTTCAGCCTATGACATTCTGGGCTCCCAGCAGTTGCCTGAAGACATCACTGATATCCACAGCCATGCCAGCAACTAAAGTCGTTTCCTTCCCTGTTCCCCAATCAACCTAAACTCCCTTTACCCTACTGGCTCCTCACCCTGTCCCCCACTTTCTGGAATGGGCTCAGTACCCTTGCTTTCCCTTTGCCCCTCAGCATTGCTTGTGGAAACTCTACATTGATGTCATCATATTCCATCTATACACAAACCCAGTGCTGACAGGCAGCATTGGTCAGAGACTTGCTGTAAGCTCATCAGCAGTGTGGGGAAATCTCCCTCTTTGTTCTGATCTAAATGAAGCTTTCCTTTAAGAGCCCTTCCAAGAGCAATCCAATGAGACACTTACAAAGTATACCGACTCCAATTACTTCCCGTATCCTTGCCTATTATTCAGGGGGGAGGGGGTTTGAACAACCCTTCCCAAACCACCAAGGTCATTCAGGAAGCCCGCCAAAGTGACCGCATTAAAGGGAGGGAGGCCTTAATGAAGGTCCTGACACCCACAAGGTACTAATGAGCCGGCAGGGCTGGCCTCTTAGTCGCGAGTCTGGAGCGTGCCCAGAATATTAACAAGAATTCTTTATCCAGAGGCAAATGGCTTTCTCACAACACAAAGAAAGACTAATGCCTGATTCGAATGCTTTGTCACAGAATGAGTAAGCAGGGCCCACTAATAAGGACCACAATCACATACAACACGAATAGTGCTGGCTTCCCTTTTGTCCTCCATGCTCATGAAGGCAATTTTCTTCTATTTCAATCCCTCCTGTGCAGTGCATGAGTGTTTCACCTCATGCTAAGCCCCAAGTTCCTTTCCTTGGACAGCCCAGGAAGACCTGGGGTGCTCTGGCGACCATAGGTGAGGGATCCTGATGGCTGGAGCTCTCCCTAGTGCAGCCAGACTCACACACCCCAGGCAAGAATAGTCACGCTAAAGATAAGTGCAACTGTTTTCTGTTCTGCCTAACACCTCACCACACATATAACAGCTGAAACATTTACTATCACTCAGTATCCATGTGCAGGCATGGGTGACTGGGACCTTCCAAGGACTCTCTCTGGGTCTCAGGTTGAGAACAAAGGGCAGAGGCTCTCAGCTACTAGAGACCACCTTTTTGCAAGAATTTGCATCCTGGTTGTTTCATTCTTCATGACAACCCAAAGAGAATCTCTCCTGTTTTCTGTCTTTTCTATCACAGAAAGTCTAGACCATCCCTGTAAAGACTCCCCTGGTCAGGGCTAGGCCACTCAGGGTAATCCCCTTGCTAATTCATTTCTAACTTATAGCAACCATGGGACACACAGAACTGCCCCAGAGGGTTTTCAAGGAGGCTTGATGGTGTCCTGGTTACACATTGGCCTGCCTAGTGCATGGTCAGCAAGTACAAAACTACCAAGAGAAAGATGAAGTTTTCTACCCTGGTAAAGAGTTAGAAACAGAAACCTAAAGGGGTAGTTCTACCCTGTCCCAATGTGTTGCTATGAATCAGAATCAACTCAATGGCAGTTTGATCTTTAGGTTTTGGGGTTCCCAAGGATGGAGTGAAGTGGCTAGGGGGTTGAACCACTGTGAGCTTAACCACGGTATTACTACAGCACCTTGGTAAACTGACTAGGAATCTTAATTCCATCTACAAACTCCCTTCCCCTGTGCTGTATTATATTGGTTTGGAACTTAACCACGTGTTCCTTCAAGGGAAGGCGATTCTCTCTAAAGGGAAGGGTAGCCAGATGCTGGACATCACAAAAATCATCTTAAGAGTCAATGGCATGTGGAAGCTGACAGCATAGACTAAGAATGAAGGTTAGTACTGTGAGCAACAGAGCCATAGCCTAGCTAACCGGGAGGGAGTTTGGAATAATGCATCCACAATGGCAATACCATAAACCCTTTACTTTGTAACATCTGAAAGCTGCTTGACTTCAAAACAGTTCCTGGGGGAAAGCTCAGGGGTTTTCAGGGTTGCTCAGCACAAAAAGAGAGGTCTACATAGTGTGAGGTCACAAAAACCCTCTGAATGCCATTTCTGGAACAGTAATAAATATAGTGTTCAGACTCCCCACCCCACCCCCCAAGTAAAAAAGTAACACTTGGCTTGACACCACATGTGCCACCTCACTTTTGGACCATTTTTTCTGCCTTTCTGGCCTTGATAGTTTTTAGGCTGAGTGTTACCCAAAGGAAGACTGGAAATCAGAGCATTATGAAAAATGTTTGTAGGACTACAGTTGTTTATAAAAGAAACTGAAGAGGAAACGGGATCATAACAATGGAAGAGTTGAGTGGAGGGAGCAGCAATAAGACTAATAAATGAGTATTATGAGGAAGTCCATGCTCATTCAGCACAAGGAAGGGTGACATAGAAGATACGAGCCAGTCAGGGTGCACTATAGCACCGGAGAAACATACAACTTTTCTCTAGTTCTTGAATGCCCCCCCCCCAATTTATTGAACCCAATTCTACCTTACAAATCTGGCTAGACCAGAGAATGTACACGGGTACAGATAATAGCTGAAAACACAGGAAATCCAGGACAGATAAACTTCTCAGGAACAATATTGAGAGTAGGCATACCAGGAGGGGAAAGGAAGGACAGGAGGAAAAAGGGGAACTGATCACAATGATCTACCTATAACTCCTCTCAGAGAGATGGATAACAGAAAAGTGGGTGAAGGAAGTCATCAGTCAGTGTACGACATGAAAAAAATAACAAGAATTTATAAATTATCAAGGGTTCATGAGGGAGGGAGGGTGGGGGGAAATGAGAAGCTGATATCAAGGGCTCAAAACTAGAGTGGGTGGGTTGAGCAGGGAGTGAAGGCTACAGAGAAAGATCAGATTGCTCTTTTGGGAAGTTAGACTTCAAAAGAGATGGAAAATGATGCAGTAGCCTAGTGGCATGAGTGACCGAGGGTGGTGTTTTGATGAATGTTAGGGGAGAGTACTGTTTCAGCATGAGCACACTGAGACGGGGAACTGCAATCAAGATCCAGGTAAGAAAGGAATTGAAAGCATTTCAGTGTGGGTACGTTTGGAGGATGCTCTCTGTGGTTTTTTGGATACAGTCAAACCATACCTTCGTCCTTTGTCAACCCATGTCTGTCTTTTGCTTCTCTGACATCTCATTCTCTTGACATCTCTGGCCACTCTTCTTTGCCACTTGAGGGTCTCTCTCCTTTCTGATATGTAGTAATACACCACTAGACTTTGTCCTTGGTACATGCTGTTTTCATTCAACATGGGTGCTCTTAGAGTTGTGCTGACTCTGTTGTATTTGCCTTCCACTATGAAGCTCTCTTTCTGGAAACCTATGTCTCTATCTCCAAAGACCCAATGAAAAGCACCTAAAACTCAATGTGGCCAAATCAGAACTCATAACCCATGTGGCAGTCATGTGCTTATGGTAATTTTATGATCGAAATGTAGGGGTGGAGTCTAGCCTGTTAATCTGGAGATAGGCATTGAGTAGCCAATGAGGCCTCCATGTGGGCATGGCTTTCTCCTGAGACTTCTGGGAAATCTCGCGATATTTCCCTCATGAAGATGAGAAGCTATCTTCCCCAGTTGTTGGGAGTTAATTCTGAGAGACGATTAATCATGGACAAGATGGCAGCTTCTGAGGAGCTGGAGGAGTCAGCGGAGAGCCCCCACGGCTTTGCCCTGATGGAGCCAGACCTCTGAAGCTGGGGCGGCCACATGGAGACCTTTGCCAGTGATGAGTTGCTTCTGCTGTTGATGCACCCTGAGCCCTGGAAGCGAGGAGCCATGTGGAGACCCCTGCCAGCACCGGGATTCTGCACCCACTGACCTGTGACTTCGTGAGTTGGAAGGAGACTATAAAGACTGATTTCGGGCATATGGGTTAATATCGGATTTATGACTTTGAAATGGACTGGGCTCAGTGTCTTGTTCCTCTTGTATATAAACCTTTTCCTTCTACCTAGATGCGTGTCTATGAAATTTGTTCCTCTAATCTACCCGGACTGACACAGCCCACCACCTTTATCCGCCCTCAAAACCCTGTCCTCCAGGGTCCAAACATTGGAGAACGGTGGTAGACTCCCTGCCTAGTCCCCATTTAATTTTCTCCATTCCTTCTGAGACCACCTTGATACTTTGATTTATGCCACCATCCTGTGCCTGCACTACCCCAATAGATTGGATTCTAATTGGTGACCCACCCCCACTGGAATCGCTTCCAAATCACTATAAGCGGTATGCTTGGAGGAGGAAAAGGAGGAGAAGGTGCTCCTATCCACACTCCTATATTTAAAAACCTTGCTTTCCTGATATATCCACGGCCTCCTTAATCCAGCATTTATGATTGACTCTTCTGATCATCTTTCCTCCTTGGTCTGGTTTGAGTCATATTATACCAGTAGCATATCTATATGGCAGCAACTAGTCATATTCTAAAAGTCACACCCTCTCCCCATTTCATAGCACATGCTCACGCAAAGAAAGACAAATTTTGCAGCTATAGTGGTCATGTCAACAAGCTCTAGTCAAGTTTCTTAGGCACTTTTCTAGTATCCCGCCGCAGTGGCATAGGGGTTGGACTGCGAACCACAAGGTCAGCAGTTCAAAACCACCAGTTGCTCTGAGGGGAGAAAGACAAGGCTTTCTACTCCCATAAATTGTTACTGTCTTGGAAACCCACAGAGGCAGTTCAACCCTGTCGTATAGGCTGACTGTGAGTCAGAATTGACTTGACCTTTTCATAGAGCCCTGGTAGCACAGTGGTTAGGTGCTTGGCTACTAATCAAAATGCCATCAGTTTGAACCCACCAGTCACTCTAAGGTGGGAAGATGTGGCAGTCTGCTTCCATAAAGAAGTCCTCTGTCCTATAGAGTTGCCAGGAGTTGGAATTAACTTGATGGCAGCCGGGTGGATCTAGAAGTCATTTTAGATATTTTTAAGTCATCTCTCCCCCTGGATATGCATATATAATGTACATATTCTGAAGAGAGTTGGACCAAAACTAGGGTTGGTGGACCAAAAATTATGTCACTTTGTAAGATTAGTTCACATCCCCAAGAGAGTGCTTGGCTACTAACCAGGAGAATGACAGTTGAATTCACCCAGTGGTGCTTACCAGAAAGCAAAGGTGGGTCATCTCCATCTGAAAGATCACAGCCATTGAACACCCGTAGAAACCTACTCTGACACACAGAGGGTCACAGTGAGTCAGAATCAACTTGACTGCAATTGGGTTGAGTTATTTTGCAAGGAAGTGGAAAGGACTTCTTTTACCCCTGCTGAGAATGCAAGCTCTGGCCATTGTAGGCCACTCTAGCTTTACCTGCTTAAAAGGAAATTGCTTGTCTTGGAGCAGAAAGTATGTACCTCCCCATCCCCAGACCACTCATGAAGGATGACTATCCTCCAGTATCTTCTTCCTGGATCCATGGCTACACTGTATTATCCAAACCCCTTGAAACTAATTGGAGTCAAGCAACTGTTCTCAACCATGACATGGTAATAGAAGCTAGAGAAATGCTCCAACTCTTAATATTATATTTTCTGTGGCATAATAAAACACAACTGAGGATGAAAAATATTTCTGTTTTGAGAGTTCACAGAATTCCAGTGGAACTCATTTACTTGAAGCTGATTAGTTAATGGAGTAGAGTATGCTAAGTGCTCTGATGAAAAGCCCCACAAGTCACAAAAGATGCAGAATATATGCCCCTCCACCTTAAATAGCATGGAAAATTCAACTGATACTCTCAAAATGAAGCAGGAAGGAGAATATGACAATTCAGAATATGTCCCATAAGTTTTCTGCCAGATGACATCATTCAAATGATAATTGTTGTGTTTGTTGTTAGGTGCCATTGACTTGGTTCTGACTCACAACAAGTCTTCATACAAGAGAACAAAACACTGCCGATACTGAGCCTTCCTCCCAATCACTGCGATGCTAGAACCTATAGTTGCAGCTACTTCATTGGCCCATCTCATTGAGGGTCTTCCTATCCCTCACTTTACCAAGCATGACATGCTTCTGCAAGGATCGGTTTCCCCTGGAAATATGTCCAAAGCATTTGAGACGAAGTCTCATCATCCTCGTTTCCAAGGAACACTGGCTCTACTTCTCCCAAGATAGGCCTGTTTGTTCTTTTTGCCATCCTTGCCACCCTCGATAGTCTTCTTTAACACCATAATTCAGAAGCATCAATTCTGCTGCGATCTTCCTTATCCATTGTCCAGCTTTCACATGCATAGGGAGAGCTATTTCAAATATGCCACACACATTCAATGGAATGCTAGGAAACAGTGTCGCCGTTGTTGTTATTGTTGTTGTTTTCAAATGGAGACTGGCCATATATACTGAATGAAAACTAGCTCCCAGAAATTGTGAAGATGAAAAATGAAATAGGCTAAACCATAACCAAGCTGTGTAAATTGTCATTGCCACTCATTGAGCCAATACAGAACTTATATCTACAATATATGAAAATATATTACACACATTTATTAAAAAGATAAAGAAGCACCCCCAAATGGACCAAGGATCTAAATCATACAATCCCACATTCACCATAACCCCCTCACTCCCACCCAACAATGAAAACTTTTATCCTATAGCCCATACTCTAAGTAGGATAAAGTGTAGATATCTGCTTATGCAGCCTCCCTCAGTTGTTCCAGCACTGCCCCTAGGGTATCATTCGCTTGAGGAAATACTGATCTAGTTATTTCTGAAAAGAAAATAAATGCCAATAAGCTTATGACAAGATGTTCAACACCATTAGTGTCACTCAAAGAAACGCAGCTCAATACTGCAATGGGATTCCACTTCCCTCTAACTGCCATCCAGTCAGTGCTGACCTGTAGCGACCCCCTGTGGCTTTCTGAGACTGTACCTGTTTGTGGGAGTAGAAAATACAGTCCTTCTCCCAAATCACAGCCACTCAAAAACTCATTGCCACTGAGCAAATTCCAACTCACGGTGACAATAAAGACAGGGTAGAACCGCCCCTTGTGGGCTTCGGTGACTGCAACCCTTTAAAGGAATAGAAAGCTTCATCCTTCTCTCACAAGAGAGGCTGGTGGTTTCAAAATGCTGATCTTGTGGTTAGCAGTCCAATCTGGAATCCATGTGACCATCATCACAAAGATGGATCATAATAATATGGGGACATTCAATCCTGGTGGGATTGTAAAGAGACGTGATCATTTGGCAAAATAGATTAGGGGTTTCTTAAGATGTGCAACACAGAGTTATCACATGACTCAGCAATTCCACTCCTAGATATACATACAGGGGAAATTAAAACAAAGCACATTGTGTAAATGTGCATTTGAGCATAAATGTTCAAATTAGCATTATTCTTAATAGCCCCAAAGTGGACACAACCTCAATGTCTTATCTGATGAATAGATACACGAAATGGGATATATCCATATGCAGACTATTAATCAGGAATAAAAATAATAACTATGAATACATGCTACAAGACTTGAATAAACTTGAAAAACATTACACATGAAAGAAGCTGGTCACAAGAGGTGTTGAAGGGATCAGGTATCAGGCATCAAAGAAATAAACATTATATCATTATAAATGAGGGGGAGTACAGATTGGGGACCCAAAACCCGTCAGTAGGTGAAGCAACATCCCCTTACAGAAGGGTCATGGGGAGGAGACCAGACAGTCAAGGTATGGTGTAGCAACAGTGAAATATGCAGCTCTCTTCTAGTTCTTAAATGCCCCCCCCCCCACTATCATGATCCCAAGTCTACCTTACAAATCCGGCTAGACCAGAGGATGTACAATGGTACCAATAGGAACCGGAAACATGGGGAATTCAGGATGGGTGGTCCCTTTAGGACCAATGGTAAGAGGGGTGATACTGGGAGGGTGGAGGGAAGGTGGAATGGAAGGGGGGAGTCGATTATAAGAATCGACATATAACTTCCTCCTTGGGGTAGAGACAACAGGGAACTGGGTGAAAGGAGACATCAGACAGTGTCTAATATAACAAAATAATAATAATCTATCAATCATCAAGGATTCATGAGAGAGGGGGACTGGGAAGGGAAGGGAAATATGAGCAATTAATACCAGGGACTTAAGTAGAAAGAGAATGTTTTGAGAATGAGGAAGGCAACAAATGTACAAATGTGGTTTGCATACAATAGATGTATGTATTGATTGTGATAAGAGTTGTATGGACCCTCAATAAAACGATATAAAAACAGAAGCAAAAAAAAAATCCTCACGCCCAGTCATCTAAGTTGGTTACTCCCCAGGCAAAGAATGAAGAGGGATGAGAAGCAGAAGTCACATGGAAGCAATCTAATGAGTAGAGTGGGAGAACACATGGAACAGAAGTCACAATCATAAAAGGCACCAAGCTTATTAGTCAGCTAGAGCTTGGGGGATCTTCTAAGACTGTGGCACTTCATCACTCTCCAGGTGTGAAATTGAATACTCAGCCATTTAAGATGAAAAAAACAACATTTACCCACAGATGAAATGCAGAGCATTGGGAAAAGAAGAATGGAAATGGGAAGGACAGAAGAAGCAGAATAAGTGATTGTACACAGAAGAGGTTGAAATGGATGAGTTGAAACAAAATGTGTGTGAATTGTTGAACGTGAAACTATGATCTATCCTGGAAACCCTCACCTGCAATATAATAAAAATTTTAAAACAAATAAAAAAGAAAAAACCTGGTCATAAACAAGCACAAACTGTATGATTTCACTGACATGAAATGTCCAGAATAGCGCTGAACTCTGGTGGCATAGTGGTTGAGTGCAGGACTGCTGCCCACTGGCTTGGCGGTTCAAATCCAGCAGCAACTCTCAGGAGAAAGGCTGGGTATCTCCCACGACCACCAGAGGGCAGTGATGCCCAAGAAAAACAAAACAAAAATGTCCAGAATAGACAAATCCATAGGGCCAGAAAATAGGTTAGTGGGTTCCCAGGGCTGAGGGAAGAGGTCTGGGAGGTGCTAGCCACAAGGTCAAATGTTCAAACCTACTGGCAACCCAATGGGAGAAAGACGAGGTGGTATGTTCCCATAATGAATGTCAGTCTTGGAAAATAAATGGGGTCTTTCTACTAGGGTCACTAAGAAGCAGAATCCAGTCTGGATCTGTGGGTCGTGTTGTGTTTGGGGCTTAGGGAATGTGGGGATAGGGAATGGAGGGGTATGGGGCTTATTTGGAGGGTGATGAAAATGTTCTGAAATTAGATAATGATAGTATTTGTATGATTCTGTGACTGAAAATCATTGAATCACACACTTCAAATGAGTAGAGTATATATTCCGTCTTGGCACAGCTATTCTCCAAGAGATGCTATTGCTATTTCTTGGAGCATATCAAAGCCAGATAAGCAGGTAGGACTACTGCTCTATTAAAATAACTGCCATATTTTTATGTATCTCGAAACTGAACCCCACGGCCCATTATCTTTAACTACACAGGCATTACACAAAGTCAAGGATTAGAAGTGAGAACTTCATCTGCATCGTCCCAGTTTAGGACCCCACCCTAGGTGAAGGGAAAATTAGTATAGCAGGTGAATGTAAAACAAGGTTTTCTTAAAATTACCTGACATCTCAAATACATGTTATCGTGCCACTGTAAATCAACCCCGGTTTGTATTCCTGTAAGGGAAGTGTTTGGCAGTTTCCAATTGTGAGCTACAGGAACCTCTCTGTAAAACATTGGGAAAAAAGAACCAGTCCTTAGAGGCCTCTAACTCCAAGAAGGCAGGAAGCTGGTCACCTGGAGGTCACTTGAAGGTGTGGGCCCGGGGGGGTCTCTTGAAGCCCAGACACACTGCTGAGCTTTTCATTTTGAAATCATTTCAAATTTCCTGCCAAGCTACCAAAAAAGTAAGAACTTCCAGGTACCCATTATCCATATTCACTAGATTTTCTTAAATCGATGTGCTGTATTCTCCTTAGCATATTCTCTCACATTCTTTTTTAAAAAATAATTTTATTGGGGGTTCGTACAACTCTTATCGGAGTCCATACATTCGTCCACTGTATATCAAGCACATTTGTACATTTGTTGCATTCATCATTCTCAAAACACTTGCTTTCCACTTGAGCCCTTGACATCAGCCCCCCATTTCTCCTCCCTCCCTGTTCTCCCTGCCCCATGAACCCTTGATAATTATAATTTATAAGTGAGTATTTTATCATCTCTTATCCTGTCCGGTGTCTCATACAACATTCCTCTAGTACTTAAATGCTTCCTTCCCTATCTCCAACTCACCACCATCATGATCCCAATTCTACCTTACAAATCCGGCTAGACCAGAGGCTGTGCACTGGTACAGATAGGAACTGGAAACGTGGCGGATCCAGGACAGATGATCCCTTCAGGACCAGTGGGGAGAGTGGCGCTACCAGGAGGGTGGAGGGAAGGTGGGGTAGAAAGGGGGAACAAGGAAAGATTACAAGGATCCATATATAACCTCCTCCCTGGGGAACAGACGATACCAGCATTCTTTCTGTGCCTTCCTTTTGCAATGACTAAATCTTGGAAGTGTAGATTCTTGGAGGAATTTCTGGATTCATTGACAACCAAAAGATCGTTACTTCAACCCCACCAGCAGCTGTCAGGGAGAAAGAGGAGGCTTTCTGCTCCTGCCAATATTGAAAGTACCGCGGACTGCAAAAATGTCAACCCAATCTGTCTTGTCAGAAGTATGGCCAGAGTGTTCCTTAAAGGCAAGGATGGAGAGACTTCATCTCCCATGCTTTCAACATGTTGTCAAGAGAGATCGGTTCCTGGAGAAGGGACTCATGCTTAGGCAAACTGAGGGGATGAAAGAGAAGAAGGCCCGTCACGAGATGGATGGACACGGTGACTGCAACAATGGGCTGAAGCATAGGCCTGACTGTGAGGGTGGCACAGGACCGGGCAGTGCTTTGTCATGATGTACGTCAGGTCGCTATGGGTCGAAATCAACTGGATAGCATATAGCAACAACAAAAAAGACTGCCCTTCACAGTCACTATGGGTCCGAATCAACTGTACAGCAATGCGTGTGGAGTTTTTGATCCTCCCTTCTTCCTCAATATAGCATCTACAGGTCATTCTGGACAAACGACTCTGAAATAAGCCTTATCATACATTTCAAAAATCGTCTCAAAAGTGTTGCCGTGTAAATAAACTACTCTCTTGCTACCCAGTTGTGTTGAGATTGCTTTAGATTATTGCCCTAAATGGGCAGGAATAGATGGAAGACGCTTAGCCCAGAGTGCAGTCATGGTGCAGGCTGATAATGACTGCCGAAAAATGCTTATCAGGAGAGAAAGGGAAGCTCAGATGGGATATTTCAAATATAGTACATCCGTTCTATGGCCTGCTATAAAATGGTTTTCAAAAGGAGACCATTGCACAAATACTGAAATAGAGAACTCTCCAAGAAATATTTTAGGGCACACAGCAATGTAAATAAAAATATGTGCTGCATAGTTGCAGCTATACATTTTTAAGAATGGTATCTGTGCTTTTACATATTAATGTATGTAAATTTATAGAAAATAGCCTGGAAGAAGGCATACCAAACTATTAACAGTAATTACCTCTCAGAAAGCAATGGAGGAATTTGGAGATGGGAGGTGTTGATTCTGCTGGGGAAATAAGACATTCATTTTTTCATTCAGACACCTCTGTTTTTAATAACAGGTGATGCATTTATGTTTTAATAATGTAGTTTTAAACCATATGTTTGCTAAAAACACCTTCATTAGCATTATGCACACAGCCTTCTCTTCTGACAGTATGAATACTACTGGTGTGAATAAAATGCTTTCCATTAAATGCTGTCTTCTTTACCCCCATCTCCCTGAGAATATGGAGAGCCCCTGTTGTGACATAAACAAGTAAGTGCTCAATGTCTAGGTGAAAGATTGGCAGTTTGAACCCACGCAGAGGTGCTTGGAAAGACAAGAATGACCATCTGCTTCTTAGAGGTCACAATCCCAAAAACCATATGGAGCAGTTCAGTTCTGCCTACATGGAAAGACACACACACACACACAGACTGCGAACCTCAAGGTCACATAGTTTGCTTCTCAGGAGAAAAATGGGGCTTTCTACTCCATTAAGAGTTAGTTGTCTCTCTGAAACTCACAGGGGCAGTTTTACGCCATCCAGATAGAGTCACTATGAGTCCCAATAAACTTGATGACAGTGAGTTTTAACACATACACACAGAGAGGTGGGAATCTCCAAAAGTTTGAGGAAGAATGGAATTGAGAGATAACGGGATTTTCCACAATCCATTCCTTGATGACCAGCTTGTCTAGCTGGTTACTTCACCTGATGTTTATCGGCCTGAGCTTGCCTTGACTCTAGCAACCAGCAATGGAATTAACCTCCAAAAATCTTTTCTGAACAAATCCCAGGCATTTTCTCAATGAAAAAGGAGATGTGTGTAAAACATGGGATTTTAACACCGTTCCCTGTTCTATTTCATCATAATTAATATTGAATGTCATGTAGCGCTTTACTTACTTATAATACCTGGGCTTTTGTTTATTTTTAAACCTAATACTCATGAAAAATTTGAAAATGCATGTAGGTGATGCAACTGATTTGCTCTCAGCTACTAACTGCAAGTCTACCAGTGATACCACAGAAGAAAGGCCGGGCGATACCAACATCCCAGGGATTGAGTTTTGTAACTTCAGGCCCACAATCCCTTCTCCCTCAGAGGGAAGCAGCCTTACAAAACAGAACAACTTCCCCTGTGGGTTTCAGGGGTTGTATCTGTTACAGGAGTAAGAAACCACATATTTCTCCTGAAGATCCTTCACGTGGTAGTTTCAAGCTGTTGACCTTGTGATTAACAGCGTAACGCAAAACCTCTAGGTAGTCAGGCCTTTCTTGGCCTCTTTAGACAGGGCAAAAATGAAATACTTTTGAATGGATTCATCATATTCCAAATCACACACACTAATTTGACTATATTAGTGGCATAATATTTTTCTTGTGTTTCCATTTAGTACGTGTTTAACATTTCTGAGCTGTCCTGATGAAGATGGAAAACGAATGGTAATATCATTTGATGAACTGAGATACAAAAAAGGCACGTACAAAAATTAGAAGAGAAGGTATTTAGTCAAAGATAAATATTTTTTGTTTTTGTTTTTGGGCATTACTGCCCTCTGATGTTTGTGGGAGCTACCCAGCCTTGCTCCTGAGAGCTGTCACTGGATTTGAACCACCAAGCCCGCGGGCTGCAGTCCCGCACTCAACCACTTACGCCACCAGGGCTCAGCCCAATCAAAGATGAATTTTTAAAAAGGCCTACTCTGGAACACATTGTATCTGGAATGTTTGGGACTAGTTGTACACGGCCTTGGAATCGCCACATCACTTGTGTTCATGAAAAACAGAAAAAGCAGAGGTCGACAGAATTTTTTTCTTCTATTCCCTTGCAAATAAGACTGGTAAATTGAAAACTGACACAGAGGGTTTCAAACAGATCAGAGAGTGAACCTAGGACACTTAGCTACTCTAGGGAGTGGGGAGGGTGAGGGAACTTGGGGAGCAAATAATGAATGCACAAGAGAAAAGAGAACACTAGAACTGACTGTGATGATTTATATACAACTCTATTTAAAGGCAAGTTAACCATGGAAGTGTATGATATGTGTATACTAAAAGGGGGTAACCCCCAAAACTTGGAATTGCACTGGGCAGAGCTGAGTTTTTGTAGCATGCATTTTTCCTGCTAGGTGAACATCAAGCAGCTTACTCTGAGTTAGTGTACCCAGTGGCGTCATCTGGGAAGGTTCTCTCTGGTTGGAGTGAATTTTTTTGTGAAAGCAGTTTCATTCAAGCCTCATATTTTGTAATGATTGATTTTAAGAGAACAGTGAGCATGCTGCTGTGAAATTTTGTTTCCTGTTTGGGAAAAATGCCACATAAATGGTTTTGGTGTTGAAAACAGCTTATAAGGACAGTGATATGAGAAAAACTCAAGTGCATGAGTGGTTTTCTCATTTTAAAAAGGTGAAATATTGATTGATGACAAACCTTGTTCTGGACATTCATCAACTTCCCAAATGGATGAAAATGTTGACTTGTATAGCATTTAGAGTTCATTCCACAAGGTCAGACTGTTAATCGAGCTTTCTATTTAGAGGTTCCGAAAAGATAGTGTAACAGTGTGAAACAAAAAAAGAAAAGGCCTTATTTGTGGTGGATGGAGGATTGGTTTTGCCATCAGGACAACACACCCATTTACACAGCCATCTCAGTGCGCCCAGACCTCGCTCCATGTGACTTCCTTTTGTTCTGCAAATAGAATGACATGAAAGGACAGGAATTTGATGATGTAGAAGAGGTGAAGAAAGAAACTGAGGAAGGTGCTCTCAGTCATCCAAACACATGAGCTTGAGAAATGTTTCCAAAAATGGAATAGCAGATTTGACAAACATATTATGTGTAATGGAGAGTACCTTGAAGGTGATAAGGTTGCTTTGTTAAATATATGTGTGTATACATACGTATGTGTATATACGCAGCTTTGAAAAATAAAAATCTGGGGGTACCCTTCATATTTCAAGAAAACTGCTAAAAAAAGAAGCCAAAGTTGGCCAATGGTTATCATGAATGAAGAAGAAGGAGTTGTTGCTTAGGGGCCATTGAGTTGATGCTAATGGTGCTAGAACTATTTGGAAAAGGATATCGATAATGGTTGTACAGCAAGAAGAGTATAATCAATGGCACTAAATTATTCATGTAGAAGGTGCAGAATTGGAGACTGCTTTGCTGTGTGTATTTTTGTCACAATTAAAAAAAGAAACATGAAGAATGAATACAAGGAAGAAGACTATGTTCTAGAATTGAATGTGGTGACAATTGTACAACATTTTTTGATATGATGAAATTGTTGAATTGTTTGTCATTTGTATGAAATGCTAATAAAACTGTTAAAATGAAGCACTAATAAAACTGTCAAAAACACAAAATCACTTAGCTACTCTAGAAATAATTGCTTCCCCATTTGTGATGGATTGCCTCTATGAGTAGGGGGAGCAATGTTGTATGATTTATTGATGATCTACTATGTCTGACAATTTACCAGTTGTTTTCTGTACTGGATCTTTTTAAAAAAAATCATTTAAGTAAGGTAAGGTTTTACACTTCAGATCTCAATTTTGTACTCAACAGTTTAAACTACTTGAAAACCTCCCAATAGTTTACCCCCTACCCCCACTTCCACCCCTTTATCTTCTCTCTCTGAATTAGTATCTTCCTCTTCACCAAATTAGTATCTGTCAACTCTCTAGTCTAGGGGTGAGGTACCTTTCATCAGCCAAGGGTCATTTGGATATTTATAGCATCATTCTTTTGGGCCATACTGATTGGACATTTAATTAACTCACCCCTAATGTGATGGCTGGAACAGAGTCTTCTTTGGCGAGGCCTGTGATATCAGGTAGTATTGATGACAGCCCAGATAGCATAGTGCTTCATGTTGGGCTACTAACCATAAGCTCAGCAGTTTGAACCCAGCAGCCACTCCAAGGAAGAAAGATGAGGCTTTCTACTCCCATCAAGAGTTATAATCTTGAAATCCCACAGCAGTAGTTTTACCCTGTCCTACAGGGTCACTGTGTGTCAGAATCAACTCTCAAGGCAGTGCGATATGACCCAGAGGCCAGATGTTCTCCACCCCTGCCTAACCCTATAGCTTTATTTTCATGTTGCCTCCCTTACCCCTGCCCTTGGCAACCTCCCAAGTCAGTTTCCTTTGTTGTAAAAAACATTGTCTTTGATTGTTTCATCATAACAGTGGTGTCACACGATATTTATTCTTTTGGGGGGGGGGCATCACTGTCCTCTGATGGTGGGAGTAGGAGGCCCAGCCTTTGCTCCTGTAGATCTGCTGCTGGATTTGAACCTCCATCCCAGTGGACCGCAGTCCCGCGCACAACCACTACGCCACCGGACTCAGCCCACACTCTTTGTTCTTCTATGAGTCGCTCAGCCTAATATTCTCCAGAATGATCCATGTCATGAGGCGCTTCATAGTCACCATGTGTTGGAAGAGACTCCATAACAGTGAGTGAGAGCCTTGTGTATATGTGTCAAATGGACTGTTCTTCTAAGTTAAATAAGCAATGGAGAGTTTAGGGAGCTTGAATAACCTCACTGAGGGACTTACTTTACATGACCCCTCGTGTGTTGACAATTCGCTAGGTGGCAGGCACTGTTCTATGCATTTCAGAATTACTCCAGCCTTCTGAGGATTCCTATTTAGTGGGAGAGGCAGACATGTAAGCATATAATTATAATATAATTTTATATGTGCTGCTGTTGTGGCTCATTGCTGAAAAATCAGATTATGTCACTTATAAGAACTATTTTGCAGGTGGGCAAAAAGAGAAAAGGGTAGTTTCTTATTCTTAATCAGGAACTGAGAACAACCCAAGTTACTTCCTGAAAACATTTAACACATGGCTTTCATTTCCATTGCCCGAGGACGATGTGGAAGTCAGCAAGGAGGAGAATCTCACCGACTCCAGTACAAAAGAGGAAGCTCAATATTGTGTCATCCAGTGTCCTGCTCGTGAGCTGGCTTTGAGTTGGCCCCTGAATTACAGAGCACAATGGTGACCAGGCCTTGAGCTATCCCATGAGAGGCTGTAGACCTGCCCTTGTGGCCCATTGGGTTTTCACTGGCTGGTTTTCAAAAGTCCTTCCTTAGACCTTTGTACCTAGTCCATCTTTTCATTTGGAGGCTCTGCTGAAATTTATTCAGCAATAGGCAACCCTTCAGTAAGAGAGAGAGAGAGAGAGAGAGAGAGAGAGAGAGAGAGAGAGAGATACGCTGGCTGTGCCTGGATGAGATGCATGGGCCGGGAATGGAACATGATCTCCCAAGTAGAAGGCAGGAATTCTACCCACTGAACTACCACTGCTGCCTCTTTGTCATCAGTAAAAAGTTTCTAAAAGTAATGGAAGGAGAAGGCTGATATATCCCTTCAATGGGAGTGGCAGTGCTCTTGGCCTGTTTGTTTTTTCAGGAAAGCATGCAGAAGCCATCGTTGGGTTGAGCCTTTGACTGTCTCCAACTGATGAATGAGCTCTTCTTATTCTGAGCCTCATTTCTCCCTCACTGTACAATGGAGCTATGACCAGAAATTGTGGGGGACAAGCGGTCCAAAAGTCAATACCATTCCCTTTTATAGGTTCCCTATTGCTCTTCTTACTCATCTGTGAGTGCCAAAAATTGACAGCTCATCAACATAGTCTGAAGAACATTCTTATCACTGGAAAAGCAAAAAGTCAATTGCCCAATGCTTACCTGACAGAAGCTCCCCGACATTGAAACTTTTCCAAGATTCTAGACCAGTATCTCCCAAAGTGGGGAACTCGCTGGAAAGATGCAGCATGCAGAGGTGGGGTGGGGGGCACTATAAAGACTGATATCTACACTTTATTCTGGATTTATAGGCTATAGTGAAAGTTTTTAATTGCCAAGGAGACCCTGAGTAATTTTTTTTTCAGTAGGCCAAGTAAGTTTGGGAACCTATATTTCTAGACAATAATGCTACATGTTGACATATTTGCTTGCCTTGGGGCAAAGAACACAGAATAGGGTGCAAATATCAGCTCAGTAGACATCTCTAAACTGCAGTCTCTTCCTTGCATACATAATATATATATACACATATATATATACTAACATGTTAGAAAAGCAAACAAAAAACACCTCCCCCCCAATAAGGCACATTGACTTGACAGAGTAGAGAAGGTTTCAATCCTTGGATAATGGCATCATCACACCATCACAAAGAAGAAAACAAAACTAAAATGAAAGAGCAATTGGCCTCAGAAAATAATCAGTGTCTGACCAAAAAGATGGGGCATGCTTGTGAAAACAGAGCTCTGGTGAGAGCAAAAGCAAAACTGAGATAAGTAGCAAAATAATGCCATCAGAATCTGAAGTCAAACACACACATCTGCTCTCCATCTGTGGAGAAAATAGAAAATATCTTCTGTGATCTTAGAATTTTGTCTCAAAATCAGGTGGCATGATCTTGCTAGTTAGGAACCCCAAGCCTCCTTCTCCACTCTTTCTAGGAGAGGAAACATGGGGAGGATAGGATCTAGGAAACTCATGCAGAGCTACCTCCTACCCTTCAGAACAGGCTTATGTGTTGCTATGACGATAAAATGGGAATTATCAACAATGGGTGTGGTTACCATTTTCCTTGTACCTTGTCTCTTACTAGTACAGGTAACCCCTGAGTAGTGATATATTGGAGAAATATCAGATGACAGTTAAGATGAACTTTTTATTTTGTTAATAATATGTACTACATATTCTATTAACGTTAATAATATGTACCACATACAAAGTTGCAGCATGTAATTATCCCCAGATGTTCACTCACCAGTGTTCAGTGCTGTGATTTATAAAGATGCTGATCATAAATGGCAATCATAATGAAAACTTTTTATATGCTGATCAAGCTATCTTTTTTTAATTTAGGTGTTCAGCCTACATTAGAACCAAGTTACACTTCATGAGTTGAAATCTTGTGATTCAGAGACAACGTATTTCCTTGGCGCTCTTCCTTCCACAGAAGACGCTGGTTTCCCTGTGGTGAGAGAGTCTATAAAGAGGCCCACACAGCAAGGAACCAACGGAGGCCTCCGGCTGACAGCTTATGAAGAACTAAGGTCTCCATCCAATAATCCTCGAGGAACTGAATCCTGTCAGGACCCTCATGTCGGACCTTGGAAGTGCATCCTTCCCCGCTGAGCCTTGAGGATGACGAAGCCCTCACAGGCAACCTGAATGCAGCCTGTCAAAGAGCCCGGGCCTGGAGACCCTACTGAGTCACACTCAGGTTCCTGACCCACGGAACCTGCGAGGTCACAAATGGCACTTGGAGCCGCTATATGATGGGTCACCTCAGACACAACAATGGATACCTAATGCGTGATAGCTTGGCTTATTATTGGGTTCAGTCCATAGCATGGATTACTGATTTGCAACATTCGGATGAAATTCTTCTTCCAGATTTAAAACCGGGTTTATCATTCCCCCCAATAACATATACTGCTTCGTAGACAAGCAACTTTGATTGATGTAGGCTTCTAAAGAACACCAGTAAAACCCAGGACCTTTTCCTGAAATGATCTGTAAACCTTAAACCCAAATATTCCCCACAGTGGTCTCTAAAGCAAACAATAGGTTAGCTTAATTATTAAGAGTGTCTGCCTGGAACATTGTGCTCTGAAAGAACAGCTTCTATAGGATCAAACTGGCAACACCAGCTAGAAGCATCAGAAAGTAAGTGTAGAGGGCAGTGTATTTATGTTGAGGGGGGTGATTTAGAAAAGCAGGGTAAGCATGGTTTCACAACTTGAAGAACACCATCCATGTCATTAAATTGTGCTTGTAGAAATTACTGAATTGGTATATGTCTTGTTAGACTATTTTCCACAACCATATAAAGAAGAGAGAAAAAAAATCCAATACCTTTGTATCTATTCACCTGTGTATTTATTCCATAAGCATTTATTGAGAGCACATGAAGCACCCCAGATTTCTTAGAATTTTGTTGGAGTGGGTTAGTAACACAGTTGAGTAAGAACTGCCTACCCTGTGTCTGCTCACATTTAGTAGGACGTCAGACACCTAAATAGAGAATTATGCTTTCATTTCCAGAGACCTTCAGAAAGTTTGTGCAGGGGCAGGACTACGCTTGCCAAGGAGGGGCAGCTAACCAGCTTGGGGAGTAGAGTGACTGCCTGGGTCTAGGGAGAGTTTTCAAGGCTTTCTGAGAGCCATGGTGTTAAAGAACACAAAAGAAGATTACAGGCCAAGAGGATAAAAAAAGCCAAGGGATTTATACACATACATTCCCCAGAGCATAGAATTCTGTGCAATAGCCCTAAATACAGACTTTGAAAAATCAACTACTATTTATAAGAAATGTATGCCCTACTATTATTGTGGAAGAACTTCCAAAGTGAAGATAGCCCACACATTTGGGTTAAGGCAAATGAGACCCCAAGGTGTAAGGGAATCTCCTTATGTGGTTGACATCAGTGCATTTGAGTGTTAGTCTGAGTAGACTAGAGAAACAAATCCATACACACTCATATGTGTATAAGAAAGAGGATGATAAACAAGAGCAATTAAGCAGTGAGGAAACAGCCCAGTCCAGTCCAAGGTCATAAGTTCGATATTAGCCCATATGTCTGATACCAATCTATAAAGTTCTCTTCAGATTCTCAAAGCACATGCATTGGCATCAGGACAAAGACAGGCCAGTGAGTGCAGAGTCTTGTGTATCCAGTGGTGGTAGAAGCATCTCACCGCTGGCAGGGGCCTCTCTGTGGCTTCTCAAGCATCTCAGGACTGGCAGGAGTCTCTAAGTGACTTTTCTGGCTTCAGAGGTCTGGTTCCATCAGGGTAGACCCATGTGGCTTCTCCTCCGGGATGTTTCACAGGTAGTCAACCTTGTATCTTGTCAGTAGAGTGTCTCCAAGGGACTGAGTAGTGAGTCTCTCCCCTCCACGGGGGAAATACAGCTAAATTTCCCAGAGTTCTCAGGAGAAAGCCATGTTCACAGAGAGGTCTCATTGGTTATCTCCAGATTGATAGGCTAGACTCCACCCCTACACTCTTAATCCTCAAATTTACACAAAATTAGGTAACTGTCACAATTAGGTTCATAAAAGATACACATTTCTTCTCTCTTTCATTTGTAGCTCCCAAAGGAACTTTAAATTTGATGAGTGAGAAAAGAATCCAGAAGCTCACAGATTAATGACTATATCATTTCATTTCCCACATCCTTAAGTCTTGACTTCTTCCAATGAGTTTAGACTCCAAGAACAGCAATTAGGCTGTTTCTAATACCAACTTAGATTAAATATGAGTTTAAATAAAAATAAGCATCTAGTGATGGGCGTATAAATGAATTTAAATTAGTTATTAGAAGGGTTGATCAAGTATGCATTTCTGTCTTTAGTTGCTGTGGTCCATTTCTTTAGTTGTTGGGGTTCATTTCTCTTCACTACATTCCTGTCTTTCATAGAATTCTTCAATACATCTTCCCAGCCTCCAAATAAAATGGAATTCAACCAGAGTGCCCTTGTTTGATTCCCAATGTGTTTTAACTCTTGAATTAGTCAGTCATTATAGCTTATAACCAACTAGCAATAAACAGGATACCCTCCTGTGTCTGAGTGGAACTAAATTCATATAACTTTGAAGGCTGAGCCATTTACACAAGGCATGAACCAAGCAAAATGCATGACTTAAATTACAATGTGCTTGATCATTGCTGTACGTGTCAATAGTTAGTCCTGTTCCTTGGTGGAGGACAGAAGGCAAGAGAGGATCACACAAACTGGAAGATTGCTAACAAGAAACTGGAGGGAAAACAGAATAGGAGCCTTTGGAGTCTTCTCCCTTCCATCCAATTGGGGACAAAGAGAACTTCTGGGGTAGCTAGGAAACACTATATCACTCTTTCTCTCCCTCCCACCCACCATCCCTCCATCTCTTCATCTCACCTTCTCATTTTCCCTCTCCCCCCTCATCCTAAAAATCAGACTTTATTTTCAACTAGAAGGAGAATGGTGAGGTTTAGAATTCTAAATTGAAAATCTCTCCTGATGAACACGATGCTAATCATTTAGGTATTCTATTATATGTCTTGTCTCTTTTAAATACCATCTCTTGGGGCACTTGCTCTGGGTGGGTGATACCGTGTCACATATCGAGATGGAACTTTCTGGGAAGCCCCAATGTTTCCCAACCTTCAGTTTCTGAGTCTCTCCAGCCCAGGGCACAGATATAACTGTGGAGAAGGCTTTGCAGCAACCCTCACCCCAGATGAAACTACTTGAAAGAACTCAAGGGAAACTGCCTGGCTGAGGCCATTCAACCATCAAGCTAGTCAACACGGTAAATGATTGTTGGTTTCTAAGTGCTGTTTTGGAGAGAACTGTGATCTTAAGAAGAGAATTGCCCGGTGTGGTAACCAGAATAGTATTTGAGGAAGAACATCTGGCTGGGTCCCTTCGGTCACCACACCATTCTCTCAGTCACCTGAGAGACAAATACCCCAGACTCCCCTCAAAGGCCAGCCCTTCAGGTATATTCCTGTCTTGTGCTTATCAGAAAAACCTTCCATGAGAGAAAGACTTGTCTCAGGTGAATGAGGAAACCATGAATACAGCTGCAGCGACAGCTGCTGTGTTTCTTGAAGACAGCATCACATGAACAATCTACCCTGTATTTCACCTTGGACCTCCATAATTTCATTCTCAGACATGCAGTTGTTCCAAATTGTCCTTTGAATATAATCCACCCCATTTTGCCACCTCCACCCCTAGCCCAAGCTCCATGCCTTGGCCAGCACACTGCCAGCCTGCTATACAGCTTCCTTGAACTATGTCCAGATTTGAATGGGCAAGTTGGGAACACAATCTAAAATGATTACTGAACAAAAAATTTTAAAGCTAGAGATTTTTGTCTTCTAATAAGCATTCCAAATTACAAATGAATGAGTTCAAGACGTGTTTCTCAGCCTCAAGAAAGTACTCATATATGCTAATGGAAGTCTGTGTTCACAGAGAATTCCTCTTGGGTCCAAGAAGACCTTGTGTCGTAAGCTAGAGAATTCAACACTTACAAATCCACTTATGGACATCAACTTCACAAAGCTGAAAATGTGCTTTCCTATAAGGTAGACACAGGTGTTATGTCAAATGTTATCCAATAGAATATAATACGTAAATGGGTAAGACACACATTAGCCAAATTGATAGATGGCGGGTCATCAGTGGAGTAATCAAGGCTTACTGAGTACATTTCCCCAGCAGGACTGATCTACGGTAACACAGCAGGAGTCGCAAAAATTCCAGGAGATGAGCCTGCTACTGTAGACAGCAGACTGTTTGCCTTCAAGGTTGCTATAAGGAGAGCAGGAAGAGTGTTCTAGAAAGAAGCATTGTTATTGAAAAAAAAGGCTCATTTTTTCTGCTGAGATTGTTTTTCAACCCCCAAAGCATTTTTAACGTAAACTGACTGCCTCCATGAGGGTGCAATCTCAGGTTGTTACTGCCACACAGGTACACGGGAAAGAGTAGGCTTTGAAGACAAATCCCTACTTCTGGTACCCACTAGGTGTGCCAACTCAGATCTGGTATTCTAAATCTGTAATATGGGGATCAGAATTCACTCTGTTATAATAAGGGTAAAAGGAGAAAATAATGTAGGAGGCCAGTTTGATATCAACAGTACTGTGGCATTTAGTGCTCAGTTTATATACGTTTATCTATGTTTATATACATTCAGTGCTCAATTATATACATTGAGTGTTGCTAGTTTCATTAGTCTAATTTTCTAGTTTTGAAACTGTACCTATATATGCTCATCTAAAATGTAAATAATTATTGGTATTACTTAATAATCAAATAGTACATATTACATATATTAATTTTAATCCCCCTTGTCCAAGAAGAAAGAAATATGGTTCTAATCCAGATCCTGATTGTAAAACACAATATATGATGTGAGTTCAACACTTTTCATTCACTTAAATATCCCATTTTGCCTTTGGGCTAAATGAAATAAAATAAAGAGTCTATATTTGTTGCTACTGTTTTTCCCGAAACAACTGCCTTAATAATTTGATGACTTCAACTTCATCCAGGTCTGATTTATTTCTGTTCTCCAAAGCAGTGGCCTTGGACAAAATGGTTTGTGGTCATAGCCACTGGTCTAGCAGCCAATATGCCGATAAATGTTTAACAACTGGCTTTCTGGAGCAAAACAAAGCAAAACACTGATTTCGAGTGGCTGTCGATTTCCAGGGTGTAAATCTTCCCACCAGACCCCATCTTCAAGCTATCAATGGTAAGTCACTAAATGTGGTGTGGGGAAGAGGTGTACACAATTGGCTCTTACAGAGCTGGCTCCAGTGTCTCACTGTGGCAAACACACTAGCTATCCATGCTGAATGCTCAGCTCGCATCAGTTCGTAAACAAGAACAGCGTGGAGAAAAAATACACGCTCAGGATACCAGGATACTTCCTACTTTCACGGAAGCTCTTGTTTGCTATGTAGAATGTGCCACTGAGGCCAATGCTACTTCGAAGACCATGTAGCACCGAAAGGTAAATTTCGTGATTACGAGCTGGGCTGCTCACTGCAAGGTCAGTAGTTTGAAATCACCAATGACTGAGGAGACAGGTGGGGATTTCTCTTCCCATAGTCACTGTCTCACCAACTCACAGTGGCAGTTCTACCCTGACCTATTGGATTGCTAGGAATTCCTTACCTTCGACTCGATGGCTGTGAGTTTGGTTGTTTTTTTTTTTTGTTTTTTTTTTTTTGTATTTTCATCACTGCTTTAAAGCCCTCCTTAATAGCAAAAGCCAATTACTTTGGAAGGTTCAAAGTCAGAGAATGAGTAAAGGCAAACTTGATCTTTCTTCTGATTCCTCAGTGTCCCAAAAAAGGAAATTCGTCCATTCTCTCATCTTAAAAGTCTGTCCACAGTAAATAGTGGATGAGCTCTTGATGGCAGGTTCCCACGGGTGGTGAAGCATGGAGCGACCCAGGGTGCGGAGCAGAAACTTAATGGGAACCCAGCACAAAGATATTTTACAAATCTATTTTAGCAGCTGCTACACCATCTGCTGATGGCTAAGGCACGAAAACCCTGCAATGCCCTCTGGGAGAGGCTCCCAGGACATAGCCCAACAACTGATGCTCTCACAAAACTGACATCTTTGCGCATCAGCCTTCTCTAACCACGGAGATTTGATGTTAAAGAACCAGGTACGAAGCTGGCAGAATATCAAGAGCTGTGGCAGCTGATCCCTGAGGGCCCAGCTTATGAGCCTGCACAGCAGCCACCAGCACTCCCCTATAAATTCGGATAATGAATCAAGATTCACACTCCAACCAATTATTTCATGCCCCACCCATGTCATCATCTTCTCTGCAATGTGTCAAGAAAATCTGCTACATGTGTTACAAATATGTTCATCAAAAAATGTATGTAAAAGTACAATCCTCAATACTTAGAACATTTATCCTTAGGAACGAACTGATTCCTTGGAAATGTGCTATTTTATAGGTCTATACTTTAAAACTAAACTGACTGCTCTCCAGTCAATTCTGGCTCATTATCATCCCACTAGGACAAGGTAGAACTGCCCCTTTGGGTTTCCAAGGCTGTAAATCTTTCCCCCGAGGAGTGGTTGGTCAGTTTAAACAGCTTACCTTGTGGTTAGCAGCTCAAAGTGTAATCCACTGCACCACCAGGGTTCCTTTCTATCCTCTAAGGAACTCATATATAATGGTCTACCACATACAAGACATTTTAAGGATAAAGATGCATGAAATGATACTGTGAATTCGGCCATTGTCTCTTCTGGATCCTCTTATTCGGTGTACGCATGCATCACTCAGATGTCGTGAGTGTTGGTTTAAATGCTCGCAATTGCTTCCTTTAGAAAGAACTACCATTGAGTCAAACCTGTATCCTTAAGGTTACTCTCCACAAGGAAATGACTTGTACTGCTAACTGTCAAGAGTACACAAAAGCCTTCCCCCACCACACTTGCCTAAAAGATGGAAGCAATGATATGGTGCAATTCATGCTCCCAAGCCCCTAAAGGATTACATGGAAACTGTCTCCAGTAGGGATCATATCTCTTGCCTTCCCTAGCTTCCCCCAATCTCCTTCTCGTGAGAATCCCTCCAGAATAGAGCATTTGGAAAAAGAATATGCATTGCAAGATCCACATCCAGGGAACTCAATCTACCCAGACTTCGCTCAAAAAGCCAAGTCATATATAAAAGGCAGTTTATCTATTAACTGAATGCTTACCGCAGAGTGTGAAGAATGGGAGGGGATTTCGAGGTTATGTCCATTTTTAGATAAGAGTAATAGGGACTGGATTTATCCTCTTACAAAAAATGTCTAAAAAGGAACAAAATTTATGTAAAAGAAACAGGTCTGCAGGATGTTGGACATCAGATAACGTAGAACAATATCAGCGAGATTTGTAAAAATTACATGACTCTATGTAATCTTACTGTATATAAAAAAAAATCAGTTTGTGCTCAATTGTTGAATGTAGAAAGTTTCCTAGCAACAAAAACCAAAACCAACGAAAAACAACTAGGGCCAGGCTTAATGCAAACCCATGGTGACCCTATAGGTTGGAACTGCCCTTGTGTGTTTCTGAGACTATAAATCTTTATGGGAACATACAGCCTTATCTTTTCCCTGCAGGCCTGGCTGGTGGTTTTGAACTGCTGACCTTATGGTTTAGTAGTTCAGTGCCTAACCACTGTGCCAACAGGGAACCAATAAATGAAGAGGAAACCCAGGAAGTACTTAGCAGACTTCCTGAGTTGAAAAGACAGAACAGGCTACAAAAGCAAGCTTGTACAGAAAGCGACTTCTGGACATCTACAGAATAGCCCTCGTGAGTGTTCAGCTGGTTGGGGTCAGTGCATGCATGTGAGGAAAAATCAAGACTAATGGAATGTTCCTACTTCCACATGGGAAGGATGAGGCTTTATACTCCTGTGGAATTTTGCTGGCTTGGGAAGTCACAGAAGCAGTTCTACTCTGCTCCACAGGGTCACTATGACTTGATGGCAGTAGAGGCGAAACCCCAGAGGGATGGCTGATAATGTTCTGTAACATAAAATGACAACGATATCACTAAGGTGAACCGAAACATATACCAACCATGGGTACATGAATGGGTTTGGAGTTTGCACTTAACTCTAGCGCCAATATTTTTAATATAGATTTTATTGGGGGATCTTATAGCTCTTCTAACATGCAATACATCATTTTATTAAGCATATTTGTACACGTTACTATATTCATTTCCAGATATTTTCTATTTGAGTCTCTGATATAAGCTCTTTCCCCATTTCCTCTAGTTCTTTTTATTAAATTCCAGCTTCCCATATTTCCCCTCCCCCTCCTCCTTCCCCATGAACCCTTAATAATTAAAAAAATTATTATTACCTTTTCATATCGTACACTGTTCAATGTGTCCCTTCACCACCACCACCACCCCATTGTCTACACTCCAGGTCATATAGATTCCTGAAATTAGTTCCCCCTTTGTATTCCACCATCCCTCCACCCTCCCAGTATCACCACTCCCACCACTAGTCCAGAGGGATCATCCATCTTAAATTTCCCATGTTTCTGACTCCATTGTACATCACCTGGTCTATCTGGATCTGTCAAGTAGAATTGGGATCATAACAGTGGGTGGGAGGAAGCATTTGAGAACCAGAGGAAAGTTGCACATTTCACTGTTACTGCACTGTACCTTGACTGGCTCATCTCCTCACTGCCACCCCTCTATAAGAGGATGTCACTTCACTTATTGATGGGCTTTGGGTCCTCAATCTGCACTCCCCAATCTATAATCATTTGTTCATATGACATGGCCCTGCTTGATGCTCTCCCTCTTGAATACATCACTGAAGATCTGGGTGCTTGGGCAAAGTATGCAGAAGAAAGTAGATGGGTCTTGCACCCCTTTTTCCAACCAAGCAGGCCATCTAAATGAGGCATCTATGAAGTCCACATGGAAGAAGCATATCAGTCTGTGTGACTCGAGGATTATAAATAGTATAATCCAAATCTAAAGAAAGTAATGGTATCAGACTTAAATGCAGAGACCTGGTGTGTCGAAGACTATGGATGACAGTGAGAGCCCCAAATCCATTAGCAGGGTCCCCACTTGGATTAAGCTTCCAGAGAATCCCCTCTGATGACAGCCGAGGGATGTGAATCTGTTATCACCCAGAGAGCATTGGGAAGTCAGTTTTGGCAGATGCAGTTAGGTCAAAATGTAATATTTTATCCCTTTATCTCTTCTTAACCACTTTTGAAGCTTTTTCAGTTTAAAATTAAAAAGGAAGTACATGTGCATCAAGCCTGAGGGATGTGAATAATCATGGTATCACAAAGAAAGCACCGGAAAGTGGACGGTTGAAGAAGCCGTTAGGTTAAAATATAGCACTCTCTCATATGGTCTCCCTCATGATCCATTCACATAGGTTTTTGAAAGCTAGTTTCTGCTTTTTGTTTTTGATGGAGACTTTTATCTGGCTTACTATGGTTTTGTTGTGCTATGTGCTATCTTTGCTTCCTGCGTTTATATGCATTTGAAATCCAAGAGAGGTAATGCAAGACAGGTAAATCTATAGAGCCAGTAACTAGACGAATGGTTCCTTGGATGGGAAGGGGGCAGGAGAGGCTGAGGGTAATGAGGAGCTAATAATGAGGAGTACAAGAATGAAAAAAGGGTTCTATAATTGATTGTGGTGATGACTGTACAACTCTTCTTGATGGGATTAAACTACTGAATTGTATTATATATAAAGTGACCAGACGTCCCGTTTTTTTACAATTTAACAATGTCCTGCGGCATTTTAAAATTGAAAGAAATGTATTACAATACTATTTTTTTTTTGCATTCTATGAACATTTTTGTTGCTCCATATAGACCAAATTTTTAATCAGGTCACTTTAATATGCCAATAAAATTGTTGGGAAAAAAGGAGAAAGGGTTGTTCATTATATTGATTTTGCTAATGGGCACACCTGGTGACAAAATGGATTGCATACTGAGCTGCAAATGTGATTGAGCGTTCACTCCCACAAAGAGTCGCACTCTCAGAAGCCCAAAGGGGCAGTTCTACTCTGTCCTGCAGTGGGCAGTGAATAATGGTTTCACAGATGGATACGTCTGTCAAAACTTTTCAAACAGCACCTTTTAAACCAGTTTACTGAAGGTCAACTAGAACTCAATAAGACTGTTAAGTAAGCAAACAAATAAGAGGTAGTCCTTTTCCAGAAGCAATTTATAACGGGGAAAACAAACAACTACAGTATAGGACCTAGTGTGATAAGTGCGCAGGCCACAGTTCTGAGAGCAAGAAATGCAAACCTGGATTCGCAGGGAAGATGCTGAAGTCTATAGGAGTAGTGGGTACAGGGCATGTCCGTTTTGTTCACCATCTATTCCGCACACACCGAGAGACTCAGCAGATTAACTGAAAAGAAATAAAGAATGAATGGCTGACTTAAGTTGGAATTAAGGAATATGCTGTATGCAGGTATGTTGATGTTAAGCACAATCTAAGAAGTAGTAACAATATAAGCTAAGGGACAACATATGATATATGAAGGACAGCATGTGAAATTTCATACAGAAGGACTCAGCGAGAAGGGACAAGTTAGCTCCAAGAAAAAGGCATGCCGTGAGAGGAAGCAGGGAGGTCAACAGAGGAAGAGGGATGATTTTTAAGAGCAAGATGTCTCCTGAATTAGCCATGTTCTCTTAAAGGAAACACCCAGACCCCTCAAGAGTACTGGGGAACATGAATACGCCCCGCAGACCCCCAGTTTTAGAACTAGATGAGGATCTAGAGATCATGTCCTTTGACTTCTATCGCTTGGATGATGACAAAAATAAAGCGTAGAAGAGAAAGTGGTGTTTCCAAAGGCACACACTATATTCTCTCAAAGTCTTACATATTTCTAAATAGGCCCCTCTCACTAGGTAACTTTTTAGGGGGCCTCCCAGCCAACTAGTGCTCATTGCAAGTGTTGCAGGTGTCAAGTGCTACGGAGCCGGAGCCGTTGATCACCCTACGATCCACTGGGGAGGTGAGAGGCTCAGATCTACCTGTCTGACGGACAAAAGTGACTCCTGGGGAGGGAGTCCCAGGGAAAGAAGGTTTATCTGAAAACTGAAAAGTCTGGCATACATGCTGGGTCAACCCACAGCACCCAGCCATGGAAGGAAGTGCTATTTCTGACTAGGACTTTCTTGCTGACAGACTGCCTCACCTTCGTAGGACTCTTGCTGAGTCCGTGGTGTAGGTGTTGCAGCCTTCAACGCTGCAGGGAAGTAGAATCAAGAGGCAGCTTTGGCGTGGAATGAAATGGCTGAGGGAAATGGCACACACAAAAAGATTTCGGTACAGCCAGTTCATCTGAGAGGCGATCCTTGGGAGCACAGAAAGGGGGATGAGCCAGCAAACGTTAAGAAAAGATGTGTCAATCAGGTTATCAGGGTGGGTAACAGGCACTAGATCCTATTTGGGACCCTCTGACAGACTTTGATAAACACATTTTCAAAATATCCCAGGAACTCCCACCAACATATTGATTAACACAGAAGGGGCACAGATTCCTAAAACTCTAGCTTACTTTATCTGCAGACTTAATGTAGTCAAGGGCAAAGACTTCTATCAGGCGGAAAGACATGGGAAGCCAAAGCATACTGGCCCATGCATTGAATGGAACTTGTCTACAGAAGACCTCATGGGAATGTCAAGTTTATAGTTCTGTGAGGGCCAGCATCTGGTAAAGTGACTTGTGTCATGGGACATGGGTGAATCAGAGCAATCCTAGGAAAACTGGAGGTCTGCCAGTAGTAACTAGAGGCAAAACCAAGAAATACCATGAATAAGATTCCATCTTTGTCTCTGAAATGCAATGGTTTGAAGCAAATGGAATTTATCTAGGTTTAAACATAATCACCCAATGAAGTCTTCTTCACTCATTTTACAAATATTCATTGAACACCTTTTATATTGAGTATTAGCCAAAGTGGAAGTGGGTGTGGCTGACAGGATTCCTGCCCTTTTAAATTTAAAATGAAGCCCCATAATAGTCACCACCTAGCAGGGTCCACAAATGTGATTTGGGAACAGGCTGGGAGTCTCTTTTTCACTGCACCATTGTTAAAGGCTATGAAACCTTAATCTTTACCCTTAGCCTCACTGAAACTGTCAATGGAATTTCATGGGCAAATGCCAAATTCTTGCTTTGAGGATGGAAAATTTCAAGAAGTGGGGGGGGGGGAGATAGAGGGAGAAAACTAGTTAAAGCTCTCCAAACCTCCAAAAGTCAGCTGAGTTACAAGTTTCAATCACAATGTGTTCTTAGTGGCATCTTACAACAGCTTAACTCTTGCTACCAAAAGGCCCAGAGGCTCAAAGGCATTCCACATATGATTAGTGTGCTTACTTAAGATGGCAGGAGATCACCAGCCATACTACAAGGATTGTCAAACAATTGACAAGAAACTTATTATCTTGCTGGAGGAGATGGGTACTCCTTATCAATCCCTTCCTTCCATGGTAAAATTATTAAGGGGTAAGAGTATAGGTGAAGGACTTGTCTTGGGTGATAATTTAAGATGACACTGTATAATGTTACTTACCCAGCCCATGTGAACTCAATCAACATTTCACTCCAACTTGGCCACAATGATGACTCTATCATGAGCTATAAAACCCAAGCTGTTAATGAGGAGATAACTCCCACAGAGTGGCATGGATAGTAAACAAACGAGAAACTCCATAAAATGGAAATAGATTGTGTTGGTGTGTTGTTGCCATGGAGAATCCTCAGGTATGTGTGCAGGGCATAATTGACTTGATGGCAGTTTCTGGAACAGGATCTGAATATCTTAAAAGCTTCAAGCTATTTAGTCCTGTAGGGCGTTATACTTCTTAGGCAATTTTATGAAGAAGAAAGATCTGGGAAACTATAGCCAGCATTATTTTCTAAAGAGCTAAATCTCTTAAACTTGGTACAACCATTCCAGAGGGCAATATCTATCACGATATAAAAGATGTGTACTTTCTACTCCCACCATCGTCACTGATTCATCAGGTAAGTCCACAAAATATACAAGTGGGAATTATGAGGGGGTAAACCCCCCAAAACAGATTTTTTTTCTCAAAGCTATTTATTTAGCATTGTATCTTTGTACAAAACAACATTATTGCCTACAAAGTACTCTCCTGTACACATAATACATTTGTCAAATCTGTGATTGTGTTCTTGGAAACATTTTTCTAACTCATCTCTTTGAATGGCTGACAGCACCTCCATCATTTTTTTCCCTTCACATCTTTTATATCATCTAATTGCTGTACTCGTGTCCCTCTTCATTTGTGGAAACCAAAAAAGTTTCATGGAGTGAGGTCAGGTGAGTAAGATTCATGGGGCAAGAGAGGGATGCTGTTGTTTTTGGGGGCTTTTTTTGGGGGGAGGGGGGTTGCCAAAAACTGGCACACTCGGATGGCTATGTGAGCACGTGCATTGTCATGTGGCAAAACCAGTTCCCTGTCTGCCACAATCAGGCTTTTATGTCACACACTGGTATGCAATCTTTTCTGAAGCTCTAAATAGAAAATTTGATTAACAGTCTGACCTAGTGGAACAAACTCCAAATGCACTACAAGTCGACATTTTCATCCATTTGGGAAGTTGACAGACATCCAATCAATATTTTACCTTTTTTTGAAATGAGATAACTACTCGTACACTAGAGTTTTTTTTTCCCATAGCACTGTCCTTGTGAGCTGTGTTTAACATCACAGCAGTTTCTATGGCACTTTCCCAAACAGGAAACAATTTCACATTCACACATTGTTCTCTTAAATTGGCCATCACAAAAAAAAAAAAAAAGCGAGATTTGAGTGTGACTGTTTTCACACAAAATATTCACTGTAGCCAGAGAGAACCTTCCTAGGTGATGCCACTGGGTACACTAACTCAGAATGAATTGCTCACGCTCACTTACTGGGGAAAATGCATACTTTGAAAGCTCTACCCAGCAGAGATTTTTTTTTTCCATACCTCATCATATTTGTGTTGCAACAGAAAATCAGTAGCATCTAGCTTAATAACAAGATGTGCTTATTCGCTCACAGACTTGGATATTTCATGGGGGAAATGGATCTTTGTTTGGGCTATTTGTTTGTGAAGTGAAGGAAAACACTAATAAAGGTGTGGAGAAGTGAGTCAGGGAAGTGCAGATAGCCAGTAGAGGAGACATCATCAAGCTGGTTTCCTTTATGGATGAGTAGAGCTTAATTCCACTAGGAAACTCTTAGAACTGGTATAAAACATGCCATCAAGGTAATCAGTCCCTAAAGGAGGGAGCTGGGGTATTTATATCACAAATCTCTGATTAAGTGAAAAAATCAAGCATAGTATGGCTAACACTTGCCTGAAGAGAACAGATGTGCCTACCCAGAGACAAGAGTTGACTAAGGATATACACATGATACGTTTGGGCAAGTTGAGTTCTATGTCCAAACTGAATTCTTGTATTTCAAGGTTTAAATACACAATAATATGCAAATAAGCTTTTTTTCTTTTCATAAGATTCATTAATAGAGTTATCATTTGGAAGACTTGTCACACAAGAAGTAAGCACTTGCAATCAATTATATGTCTAGAATGAATAAACAAAGACATAATCAAAAAGAACACTTCCCCATTTGTACAATTATACCTAAGCCAATAATATGCACAAGGAACTCTTCTCTGAGCAACTTTAGAAGTGGCTCATTCAGGAAATTTGTCAGTAATACTTAAGTATACCAACTTGAAAACCGCATGTTTTTTTTTCTTGGTCCAAGTTCAACCACTGTTTACAAAGAGAAAGCCCCTATACTAGTGAGTTCCTAAAACGAAATTTTGACTCCTTTGTGTACAACTGGGAAGTACTGGCTTCAGTTATTATCCTGTCTTTGCTGTAAAGAAGCAGCTGCCTGATCAGCATCTCTTAGAATCCTTGACCTTTCAGGACAGTGTAATGATGTTCCAGAAGGCATTAAACAATGAACAATATTGGCTTTCTGCCAACTTACCATTTCAAGCTCGGTAATTGATAACCCACTAGATTAAAAGCAAAAAAAGTTCAAGCCATTAAAATGGGGGGAAATTAACCCTGCCTTTTCTTTTCTAATGCACCATTTCATCCACCAGGAAATATCTTGAAACCAGTGAACAACTGAAAATTGTGGGAAAAGACAGTATGAATAGAAAGTACCCCCGAATGATAAGTGGTACAGGTGGGTAGGGGAAAGCACTGGCTACATCTACTCTATGAGGGGGCTTCCCAAAGTTCATGGAAAAGGAGAATCAAAATATATGAGGATTTTTCTACACATTCTTGAAGCACCCCCTCTCCATTAACTGTCAAGTCCTCACTGCATAAATATCAATTCCTTGCTCTCCAGACTCTGTATCCATCAAATGCCACAAGATGATATACATCATTCTCAGCGATTTATACAGCATTGGGGGTGGTGAACATATATGTGACTAAGATGAATAACTCAGTACCTTGTAGCTCTAAGGGCATCTTTGACCCACACTTCTAAATACTTTATCATATCTATAAGGGTGTTAGCTTCACTTGATGAATTTTGTACACTCCAAACAAGGGAAAGGTGTTTCTATTTCTAGGTTGGCTCTCCTTGTATCATTAATGCCACTCAAAATGGTCAGAGAAATTCCTCTCTATGATAGCAATATTTTGGCATCTATTGACACCTTCTTTGCCACCTGTTCTTGAGTGTCCTCAAGTCATTTTTTACCACTAGTGGTGCATGTGACAGAATAACTCACTCATTGCTGTCAAATCAATTCTACCTCATAGCGACCCTATAAGACTGTGTTTCTGAGACCGCTACTCTTTCACAAGGATAAAGTGAGCAGATTTTAAGCAGGACACCATTGACCGGGGATGGGGGTTCTTGATTAAAAATGTGGTCTATATGGAGCAACAAAAATGTTCATAGAACGCAAAAATAGTATTGTGACATATTTATTTTAATTTTAAAACACCGCAAGATGTTGTGAAATTGTTCAAAAGCGGGAAGTCTGGTCACCTTGTGACAAGTAGAAACTCTCGTCTTTCTCCCTTGGAGCAACGGATGGTGTGGAAGTACTGATTTTGTAGTTAGTCTTCTTCCGACATATCCTGTCTTACGGGGTTGCATGCGTCAGAATCCACTCAGTGGCAGGGAGTTGTAACTTATAATGGATGGATGGAACAATGGGTGAAGAGATGGACACAAAAGTAGCAAAACAAGTATAACAGAGTGTTCGAGCACATAGCAGAATCTAGGTGATAATATATATACAAATGCTCACTGCAGAAGTTGTTCTTCAACTTGGTTATGTTCAACAGTTTTCACAACAACAAAAGACATACCTAAATTACATGTTGGTACACTTTCAAAATAATTAAATGATGTGTTTTTCCCATTACGAAAAGTAGAATATGTGTATACTGATCTGGATTTGAATACAAAATAATTAAGTAGGTTTTGTTCTTCATATGCTGATGACTTCAATGAAACCTCAAACAATTATGTATGAAGGATCCACGACATGGCAGATGTTTGAAAATGTAGAAAGGTCCACCCTATGAATAATTAATTATCTACTTCTACTCACAGTAAGCAACTTAAGAAGGGATGCTTTGAGGCAAGGAAGGAGTTAGGATGAGAAAGTCTTTCGTTCACAACCAGTGTTTTGTTTTGTCTTTTCCTGCTCTGTTTGTACCATTAAAGAATCCATTTTCAACATGGAAAAACCAATAATGTTGAGCAGTACAACTAGTCCGAGAAGAATGATGGGGTTCTATTCCACGTGCTGCATCATAAGTCAGTTCTAACCTGAATGGAATACCTCTTTTGTATATTTTTCTTATCATTGCCTTTTATTATCAATACACCTATAAATCTGATCTTTGAACGTCTTTTTGTGAACATCTGAGATTGATAACATCAGCAAATCATGGACAGCAATGCTGTAGGGAGTACATAATACCAAGACGTATAAAATAAGAATAATAGATGGTGGGAAGCATGGTCTATCCTAACCAGAATTTGTCGTAAGTCAGAAACTGTCTAGAAATAATTGCACAAATGTCAGTGTCCATTTTAAGTTGTTTCTTGAATATATTTTCCACCCTAGAAATAGAAACAAAGGGTGGGGTTAAGGAAAGAGAGTAACTCAGAAAGATAACATGTGGTTTTGAACACGTTGGTATTATGCTAACAGATGGGGAGTGTTCTAAATGTCATTTCCTCCCAAGAAGCTATTATGCACAGTGCGTGAACAGGGTGGGGAGACCTAGCAACAAGAGGGGCAAAAAGGTTTCCAAGGTGAGAGGGCAGTGTCTTTCAGAGCTCTGCTGTGCTGTGAGGTTTTGACCAGGGAAATGAGTAACCAGTCAATGCCTCTGTCTAATAGTAGGCTGCATTTCCTGTAATGAGACATGTCTTTTTAAACACATGCTTTTTATCCAGTGATGCAGATGGCATTGCCCAGCAAGAACCAACACTGATGAATGTTGCTGTGTATTGATTCTAGTCTCTCAATCCATTGTTTCTCTAAGACTCAAAGGCAAGGGTTTGGGACCGAAATAAAAAATAATCCCAGTTACTTAAAGCTCAAATTCATATTCTACCACTAAATGGGACTCTTAGGAATTGAGATGGAAAGAAATGTGGTTCAATTAGGAGAGATGGGACTGAGAATTTGCCAACCAGATGGTTTGGAGCCCTGCATGATGCTCACGCTCAATCAGATTGGGGGAGGGGGATATGTTCGAAAGGACATCCTGAACCATCAGACTGTTTCCCCATCTTTCTTCTCAATGAGGATCCACTCCCTGTTTAGTCCAACACAGGCATCAAAATGTCTATAAGTTGAACATCCTGCTAAACCTTCTCTTTCTCTTTCAAGGACTTAGAAGAGGAGTCTCTGGAGATTTCTCTACTTCATCTCCCCTCTCTTCCCTAATGATCAGAACAGCTTGAAAAGCAGGGGAAACATACCCTCAAGGGCCTCTTACCATTACAAATGGTGCTGAAGACAGACATTTGTAGAAGTTGACTTTGCGAGAAAGCTGGGGTCAGGGAGGAAGGGATTGGAGGTGGAGGGGTTAACATGTATAGATCATCCACCTTTGGAAATTTTTCATCCTCTGGGTGGGGAAGACATTTTCTCCCCCCTCTCTGCCACCTTTGGGACACACTGTCCAGTGCTTCTGTGGCCCACCAAATGAGTCTAGTACTTGATCCCACCTCTGTTTCAATTCAGAGTCCCCTCCAACAGAGAACAAGAATCATAATTTAATTATGCTACTCTTGGACCCTTGCCACTCTCTAGTGCAACGCACACCAAACCAAACCATTTGTGGTTGAATCGACTCAGACTCATGGGAACCCAATGGGTGTCTGAGTGTAACTGTTTCATTGGGTTTTCAAACATTGTTCACTGGCCCTTTCACCTGAGACACCTCTGGGTGGATTGGAACTTCCAACCTTCTGATTAGTAGCCAAGCTCTAAACTTAGACACACACAACACACACACACACACACACACACACGTTTGTCTTGTATATGCTGCCAGGGCCTCAGGTTATCACTGACACTAGCATCTGAGAAGGACTATAAGTGAAGGAGCTATTTGTTTCCTGAGACAAAAGCAATAATCAGGCTCAGAACTTCAAATATCCTTTGATTTCAACGTGTAAACTAAATTTCTAGGAAGTCTCACTCACTACTATCTAGCAACTGACTGACTCATGAACTGGCCTTACTATACAGCCTTGAGTTGTCTCTGTGAGTTTTGGGGGGATATAAATCTTGGTGCGAGTAAAAGCCCCATCTTTCTCCCTTGGATCAGCTGGTGGGTTCAAACAGCTGACACTGAAGTTAGCAGCCTAACATGCAACTCGCTACACTGCCAAGACTCCTCTAGCAAATCTAGTAACCCACAAAGTCTCAGTGTCATAGGACAAATTCTTTGTACCTTCACCCCCACCAGCCTATCCCCACCAAACAAGCACCCTGAGACCCACTGAGGCAAGCAGTCTTTATTGTAACCATTGTTCTCATTTTTCCAGATGTCTCCTTTAACATTCCCTGAAGAGGGAGAAAGTGTCCATCCTACATTGCCTTTCCTCAAAGTATTCGTGGACTGAATTATTTAGTTTTATCTAGACTGAATTATCTAATTTTCACCTTGCTCTTGATTCAGCCAGTGAACCAATTCAAATATCTTTATTTTGCCATCTGCCCTTGTGTTACTCCACTGTCTTGACTCCTGAACCATTCTTGGGGCCTTTATAATTTCTATACATGATCTCATTTGGGTTCTTTAAGTAACACCTCAAAAATCCATACCAAAGATGACTTTTGCATCTATAGGATTTTTCTCAGTCTCAGATCCCTGAAAAATAAAATCAAATTCTTTCCTCATAATTGGTGAAAAATTCAAGAGATAACATTCATTTTTAAAGACTTTCAGCTCAGAAATGAGTGCCCCCCCCAAAAAGGGGGGATTCTTTTTTACCTGAAGCACAATAAATCAGACCCTTTGGACAATCCAAGAAGCATCTGCTAGGAGCCCAGACATTAGACTCCTCCATCTCCTCACACTACTTTCTATAGTGCACTGTTTGTTCCCTTGGCAGTTCTCGCCAAAGATGAGCAAAGATGGCCACCAAAAGATCTGGGATCAAACCCTACCACCTGAAAGGGACATATGCATTTGCAATTGGAGGAGAAAAAGTTCTCACCAAGTCAATGCCAACACATGGTGACTTCATGTGTGTCAGGGGACTTCCAATGGCTGGGTATTCAGCAATTGATCAACCGGCCTCACTTCTGGGGTGCCTCTGAATGGACTCAAGCTTACAACTTTGTGTTTAGTTGCCAATTACATTAGTCATTTGTGCTGCCCAGGGACTCCATATTCCCAACTGTCACAGAAAAAAACCCAAGGAAGGTAATAGAGATCAGAAAGCAAGGGCTGCCCATGATTTCCATGTGCTGGACAATAGTCATCCCTCTAGATTTCTTCAATGGGCCCCAGAAAAGCATCTGAGCTTCGGATCAGGGCAAGGAGATGACAACAACTAACAGGGGAGTCCGCTCAATGACTCAGATCTGATGGCCTGTCGGGCACTCTTGATTTCATCGCTCTACACAATAAAGAGGGTTTTGTGGTTCTGGCAATTGTCAGGGTCCAACTCAGTGGTGAAATGTAGGGGATGCTTTCGATACACAGGATGCAAACTAAGGTAACTTTCTCAAAACAGTGCCCTTTCCTCTCCTTCATTCAATGACCCAAAGGAGGGAGTAGCTATGGAAATATCAGATGAAGTCCAAATTGTCCTGGACAAGGCATTACCTCCAGGTTACAACAAGCAGGCAGTCCGATAGACAAGGGACCCCAGGTCGGATTGATGAGAGCGAGAGTCAGTGAGGCTGACAGCTTTTGAAAATTGCTTTCACTCATCGTTGTGACAGCTTTCCTACTATAAGTTCTGAAGTTAGAAATTGTTTGTGATTTTTCTTTCAACATTGACTGGCGGCTTAAAAATAATGGTAAAATTTCATGAAGATAATGTGCTCTCAGTAAGGAGCATTATTTTCAAAACCTCAATTTTAAATGTAATGCAGACTTTCTAGATTTTAATGCATAGTAAGCCATCAATTTCATAAAATTGCACCCACTTTCCAAAGCTTATACCACCCTATGGAAGCAGCCCTTTGAAAAGGGATGAAGTATTTGATTCTCTAATGTCTCCATTTAGCCAATTATAGGCAGGTGCTCACACATCATCCCCTTTAAAAGGTTCTCTAAGCACTTTCCAGTATGACTCCAGTGGGGGGTATAAAGACAGAGCAGCAGGGCTGGTAGGTCTAATATTTGGAATGGCCAAAAATGTGTCCTCTCCAATGATCATGACTTCTGTCTGAAGTCCAAACATGGGCTTTCAAACCCCAGGTATAAGCATGACTCTATGAAGCCCAAAGTTAAATATAAAACCTACCCCAGACATCAACAACCAGTCACTTGGTTTGCCTTTGTCTAGTCTTTTTCTTCCCACTTTTCTGCTCTTTATGCCTCAACAGACAGAGACACTCAGCAGTGGGAGATCAGGTTATTAGAGGAAACCTGAGAGGGGTCCGTGACCTGAGTTCAAAGCCAGCAAAGATTTTAGTACCGGATGTGCAGTCCTCATGTCCAGCATAAAGTGTATGGACTTAGTGGCAGTGTCCAGCCATACCCATGACTCCTTGAAGTTGCTGTCAATGGTGTTGCCAGAAGGATCTGGAATGCCTGGGCCCCATCAGTCAACAAGATCTATTGTCAGCAAGACCTGCTTGGAGGAATCATAAGATGAGTGTCCTCAAGTCCCACACTGGCAACAAATGGAAGCAGACCTTCCCTCCTGCCCCTATGTTTCTGGGAGGACCTCCTCTATGGCACGTGGAAAAGGACCAGGCTTCCCACAATCATAATAGACCACTTGGGGTGGCGATCATGTGGCACAGGCAGTGTCCTCACACTGTGGAGACCTAGGGCTGATATTGGCCCACAATAGCAGCTCTAGTAAGTTTAGCTTTCGGGTAGTATTTCTGTCCTTCTCCAAATCCTACTAGTTGGCCACCAAGGTTGTTGCCTGGGGTTATGTAGGGACATGGCCACTAAGTCCATTCACTTTTTGCTGGACATGAAGTCCAGCAAAAGTCTTTTGGCAGCCTTTTGACTTCCTCCTCTTTCCATGCTGTTGGCATTAACGGGTTGCCAACTAAGAGGTTTCTCCCATCTCCTTTGCCCTGCGTTCAGAAGAGCTCTGCATGTTCACATCAGATTCAAATTCCCTGCTTCAATTTTGAAAAGATTTTTTATTCAAATTAAGAGTTCAGATGCCTTCCACACCTGTTTCTACAACTCGTATAAGAATGAAAGCCTCCTCTCATTTTGTCTCAAGAGTACCACCATTTGAGTTTGTGTTTAGCTGGCCCATTCTCTCTGTACCTGCATTAAGAGACCTACCTGAGTAGTGAAAGTCCACAGAGTTAAACCGCAAGTCACCCTCTGCTCCATGAGTCATTTAGAACAGCACAAAGTTGACCTATGTTTTTCCTCTAATCCAGGAAGCTCTGGCTTTAATGAGGAATGCTGATCTATTTATATTAACTGTTCCTACAGATTTCTTTGCCTTGTTTGGCATTTTTATTAACCTTGCTTCTTTCTTTTTCTCTCTTTCACTTTGATTTGCAAGATAAACATTTTATTTCTATTCTTGCAGAAACCTCCTTAGAGATTTCAAGATACTTACTTGAACTGGTATTTTCAGAGCAATCACATCTTTCAACTTCTCCTGAACCCTTCAAAGTACTTACGACTCTTTCATTCCAGGTCTACTCATCTATAATGTTTCCTGTGAGTTCAAGCAATATTGAAGCCCATGTTGTTGTTTTGAATCCTTTGTTTTGTGACCACCCCTAGCCACTCTGATTATTGTGGGTTTTCTGTAAATAGTCATTGGCTATTTTGAATTCCCAGCATGTTTCCCAGTTTCTTTATTCAACATAGCTTCTTAGGTACCCTGATCCTTCTTTCTAGGTTTGATTTCCTTCTTATAAAAGGATGTCCTTAACTCTCAGATTCCATGTGGGATATAAAAATCTGTATTTCATCTTTAGTGTCTATAGGTAATAGGATGGGGCTTCAAAGAATTTGTGAAAAAATCAATTATCTTTTCATTCCATTTTCCTTGAACTTCCGGAAACACCCTCATATGCTATGAATGTTTTAAGATGCCTCCCCATAATCTCTTTAACCCTCAATTCTTTCTCACTCTTTTAAGTTTCTGCTTCCAAAATCCACATTGATATACATTGAGCCTTGTTATTCTACTTATATGCCCCTTTGCCTTTTATTCGTCCTCTTTTTATCTATGTGAGCTGAATTTAAATCTGCAATACAATATCCATAATAATACATTATAATAAATAGATACAATAATCAACCTGAATACATACTGATTATTTTTTAATATTCCAATCTCCTAATTATTTCATTTCAGTGGTTTTGGTGTATCAGTGGCTGAACTTGGCTCATTTATAGATAGTGCCCACAGAGTCCATTATGAAGCTCATTACAATGATAATGAAACTACACTCTGAGAAGTGACGGGTAGAAAAGGTTCATATGCATGGTCAGGATGAAAGGATGGAAAAATAAAAAAGTCCTTTCTTTTATACTAATAGTTTTTGAATGATCTTTATAAAGGAAAGAAATCCAATAGTAGCTACTTAGGCGGTATTTGAGGTTGGCAAAAACTCCCTTCTACTTGAATCCACAATCAATGTTCATAGAATCAGCAGTCAAGAAATCAAATGACGCACTGCATGGAGCAACTATGCTGCACTAGACCTCTCTAAAGGGTTAAATAGCAAAGATATCACTACATGGGTCTGACCCAAGCCATGGTGTTTTCAGTTGCCTCATATGTAAGAAAAAACTGGTCAACAAATAAGAAAAAACACACAAAAATTGATGAATTGAATTATGGTTCTGTCAAAGAAAATTATGGAAGTTATGTGCTTTCATTTCAACTTGATAGATGGAGTGAAGGGGTGGAGTTTAGCCTGTCAGTCAGGTTGCAAGCCTGATGATGCCTCCTGGTGGGCGTGTCCTTCTTATCAGGATTCTGAGAACTTCCTTTCTTGCACCTTGGAGGAAGGACAAACTCTCTCTGCTTCACCTTCCTCCTGCTAAGACACTCAGAGAGCTGGAGGAGCATCACACCCGCACTGAGATACTTCTACCATCACTGGATCCACAAGACTTTTTACTGACTGATCTGTGATCTTTTTGCATTCAGCAGCATGGCATGTGCTTCGTGAGTCTAAGGAGGACTTTATGGACTAGTATTTGACATATGGGTTAATACTGGACTTATGAACTTGATCTGAAGTGGACTGAGATGTTTTCTCAATACCCAATTGCTCTTTAATATAAAGCTCACTCTTAAATACAGGTGAGTATCTCTGAATTTATTTCTTTAGTCAACTTGGACTAACACCAATATTGGAAGTACCATAGACTGACAAAAGAAAAAATAAATCTGTCTTGGAAGAAGTACAGCCAGAATGCTCTTTGGAAGTGACGATGGGGAGACTTCACCTCATGTACCCTGGATATGTTATCAGGAAGGACGAATCCCATCATGCTTAGAAAAGTGGATGGTTAGTAAAAAGTGTTAAACTCCCCAAAAGATGGATTGACACAGTGACAGCAACAGAAGACTCAAAGATAACAATTGTGAGGATGTCACAGGACCAGGCAGTTGTTAGCTCTGTTATACATAATGTCACTATGCGCCAGAATGAAGTCAACCAAACCCAACAACAACACTCTGGTGCATGGGTGACTTCTTGGGCTCATAACCATATGATCAAAGAGCCCTGGTGGGATAGTGGTCACACGCTGGGCTGCTAATCTCAAGGACAGGGGTTTGTAAGCATCAGTACCTCTGAGGGAGAAAGAGGAGGCTTTCTACTCCTGTAAAGAATATCAGTCTTCGAAACCCGCAGACAAGGTCAACTGCTCCCATAACGATTTACAGCCTCGAAAACTGTCTGGAATCATTCCGTTCGGCCCTACGGGGTTGCTATGACTCAGGATGAACAGATAGCAGTGGGTTTGTTTTGGGTTTGGACAATTAAAAAATTGAAGAGTTGGGATGCATCATATTATCTAGAGTTTTTCAAAAATCAAAAGAAATCAAAAAGTTAATACTGTCAGCAGTAAAGAGATGACAGGAAGAGGGTTAGAATTGCCTAGTTATTCATAGTAAGCTTCAGGATATGGTTGGCTCCCTAAATTATACACATGAATCACTTTGAGAAGAAGAACTGTATTTTGTAAAAAAAAAAAAAAAAAAAAGAGTCTCATAAAAACCAACGGCTGAAACCAGTTAGCAGCTTTGAAAATCCAATAGGTATCCGTGTATCCCCAATCTCAATTGTGATTCAAAAGTACCCCTGTTCTTAGGGCCGTGTCAGTGCCGACTCATATGGACCATCTGTACAAAGGAACAGAAACATTCTCAGGCCTGGGCCGTCCTCCCAGTTGTTCCTAAATTTGAGCCCTTCGTGGCAGTCACTGTGCTCCTAGCCAACAAAAAAACAAGGCCAATGCCATCGAGTTGAATGCAACTCACAGCAAACCTGTGAGACAGGAGAACTCTTCCACAGGATTTCCAAGACTGCAATCTTTATGGAAGCTGATTGTCAGCTCTGACCTTTCACTTAGCAGCCCAATGCTTAACCATGGCGCCTTTTGAAAGTACAATAGGCAGACCAAATACCATACTATGGGGAAGTGGTTCTCAACCTATAGGTGGTGACCCCCTTGGGGGTTGATGACCCTTTCACAGGGCTCGCCTGATTCATAACAGTAGCAAAATGACAGTGTGGAAGGAGCAACAAAAATATTCTTATGGTTGGGGTGTGGGGGTCACCACAACATGAGGAACCGTATGAAAGGGTCACGACATTAGGAAAGCTGAGAACCCCTGCTCTGGGGACTTCCAACGATTTGGAATTGTTGCTCACTGTGACAATCTCATGGAGGTTTATAATGAGAAACCCCTGAACGACATTGTCTTCTAGAGCCTCGGTGGTAGTTTATAGTTTTCAAACCATGAAAGGAGCCTCATAAAAACGAACGTGTGAATCAATATACCATTTTAAAATTATAACTGAAAGCTAAAACCAAGCTCACTGCCATCGAGTCAATTCAGACTCATAGCCACTCTGCAGGACAGTGTGGTGCTGTCCCTGTGCATTCCTGAGATTGTCACTCTTGACAGGAAGGAAGTAGAAAGCTCTTTCTCCCACCCAGCGACTGGCAGTTTCCAATCGCTAACCTGTGATTAGTTAGGCAACTTGTCACCACTATGCCACCGGGTCTCCACATTCTGCCAATTGGTAACTCCAGGCCCCTTTGGACACAGTGGCACATATTAAACTGTCTTGTCTCTCTGTCTGATAACTTTTCATCCAAAGTGACAAAGTGACTCGTGGAGAAAGGAGAAGGTGGTGAATGCCTGCTCTGGTTTCTTCAGGGACTCAGGACACAAACCGACCCCACTGCTCCCCCGTAGATCCCAACTCCTAGCAACCTTAGGGGCCAAAGTAGAATGGCCTCACAGGGAACCCGGCCACATCTCTCTCCCCCAAAGCAGCTAGGGAGTTTGAACCGTGCACCTTTCATTTAGAAGCAGGGCACTCACGCACTGGGCCCTCTGGGGGCCCTCACTGACTTCCTCAGGGGCAGCTAATGAAAACCTGAGCATGGAATGTAGAGGTTCGCATCGGCACTGCCAAAAAAGAGCACGAGTCTGAGGCAACAGTGTGATTTTAATGTTTCTCACCGCCACACTGGCCTCCATTCAGCCGGCCACAAATCCAGGTCCTCTCCCCACGAGCTTCCTGGGTGCCTTTTACTGTCACTCCTCTGGGATCCTCATCTACCAGCTAAAGCCGTGGGCCCACTCTGGGGAACCCTCCTGTTTCGGGAGTCCAGGACGCTCCCATTGGACGCCCCTAACTCTGACTGGGACGCCTCGCTAGGTTACTGGGCCACCTCCTGACTGACGGGTGCGGACAGGGACGGGAGGCGTCCTTCACCTCAATCCGTGCCCCCTGCAGTTTGAGACGCCATGGGAAGCTCACTCTCTCCCCTCCTGCTCAGGGAGTCCAGGACTAGAGCCCCTAACTCTGACTGAGTCCTGCCTGGCTCCAGACATTCGTCCTAAGTGCCAGGCCTTCTTCTGTAACCAAATGTGGCCTCAATACCAATTGGACAATGGGTTGCGCTGGCCACACATTGTCCCCAACCTTGACAATCTGTGTCACCAAATCTACAGGTGCTCTGAAGTTTTGTGCATTCAACTTCTTTCCTTCTCTGCTCTCCTCATCCTTCTCTGTGGACCTCCCTGTTGCCCAGCCCTGGTCCCAAACAGCCTCCTCAGAACTCCTCTTCCAAACTCCCTTTATCTCCTACTGCTGCACAAAACAACTCCCCCTCTGACTATCTGAAAGGGCTGTCTCTCCCCCCTGCCTCACCCCTGCATCTCCTGCCTTCCTAAAGCTCCTCTGAAACTTCCCCAACTCCAGACCACCCTGCTCCCTCAACCCACAGCCTGTTCAGGCCCCTTCTCAGCCTCTGCCATAATCTGGGTACCCTTCACCATCACCTCCCTCCACTACCCCCTCAACTTCCAAAACTCCAGGCAACTGACTCCAACTCCTGTCTCCTCCCAGAGGTGACTGCACCTCCGACTCCTGCCCTCTCCCAGAGGCACTGAGCCTCCAATACCTGTCTCCTCTCCAAAATCAAACTCATTGGGCTCCCTGGAGTCTCCCCTTGCTGTTCCCGCCCTACTCAGCCTCCTCTAAGTCAATACCCACAGCCTCGCAAGCTCCTCAGTTACTGCCTTTGTGAGAAGCCGCTGGGTATTTTCTCACAGTACCCTGCCACCTTCATTAGGGACTTCTAATACCTTAGTCTTACAAGTCATCTCTCATAAAGCAGTTAATTTCAACAAACTACAAAAATTACTCAGCAGCCAGATAAAAGCCCCGCAGCTTTTCTTTCAGGCCTGATTTAACCCTTAAACAAGTTGACTAAATTAACCCCTGCCTCTCTGGCAGAAACCACTGTCTTAACCACTCAATTTACAACTCAGTCAGCTATCAATATTTTACAAAAAAAAAACTTTAAAAAGCTGAGAATGGCCCCCAAACCTCCATCCGTGACCTGGTGAATACGGCATTTAAAGTTTTCAATGACTATAAATCCCAAGCCCACCAAAAAGCAGACTGGCAATTCAAAGCCTTAGGTGCTGCCCTAGGGACAGCAGGAGGGCGAGGGTCAGAAGACTTCAGGAAGCTGCAACTTCAAAAGTGACTCTGACCACCCACTGCCAGGACCCTGTTTCAAATGCAACCAGGAATCCTTGCCCATAATGCGGTCTGCAAAGCCACTGGAGAAGTGACTGCCCCTCAGCGCCTAGCCGCAGGGGGTCAGTCCCTCCAAACTTTGAACCTCCACCACTATTAACATTGCTCTGCCCAGCCATCTACGATGACAGGCACAGCAAGACATTCTTTACTCTGACCTTCTGCAACTTACTGTTTCCATCTAGACTTAGCAAAGGGTTAAAGGTTTGCTGGGAGTTGTTGCTTCTGCATTGCATAAAGGTTACTGCGACTACTTTCAGGGCTTTATAGAGTTAACCTCTGAGTTGTGGGGCATGGGGCACAGGCTCAAACAACAGCAGAATGAGATAAGTGTGTTTTTGGGGGAAAGAAAGGTTAAGGGAGTTGGTCTGTATTTGCTTAAAGGCAAACGAATGCTGACAAACTGAGGTAAGGAGGATGATGAAAAAGGTGTCATTAAAGGTGGAGTGATTAATAGTTTGGAAGGATGACCATCAATTCATATATTTGAAAACAAAGGAGGGATCAATAGAGGTTTGAAGGCTTGCTGTCTATACCCGCAACCATGACCGGGGAAGGAGAAATGGGGCCTGAGAAGGAGGGAAGGACTGAGAAGACAGGTCTCTTGAACCCACCTAAACGGAAACCGGGTTACCTGCTGCCTTAATGCTACCTTGGACCTGGCATTGGGGGAGGGTGTCTCTGGAGTCTCTCTTCTGTCATCGTAGGTGACATTATGGGCAAGGATTCCTAAACCCAGCAACTTTCCCACCTCAACTTTCAGTCTCACTGGGATCTGACAGTCACTCCTGCCCACAGGTTTTGAAGGAGCTAACGCTACCTCAACCTTAACTTTAAAATCAGTCCTATCCCAATCCAGATGTAACTTTGATTGTTAACAATAGTTCTGTCATAGACACCCAGGGACAGCAAAGAGCCACCTATACTGTAGTTTCACTTGATCAGGTCTAGGAATCTGCACATTTCACAGAAAGGAAATTCCTAACAACTATAGTATCCCCCATCATAAACAGTAAGTAAATAGCTCTCCCGCCATCCAAGCCAAAGATCTGGTCCATCAAGTCCATCATTCCCTGCATGCTCTTCTTCAGCTCCTACAACCTGTGCTTTGTGTCACAAATCACCCAAGTGTCATTTGCACTAAACAATAAGTGGTGCTTACACAATCCATACAGGCCTCAGGCCTCTAAAAATAAAAAGATAAACAGAATGATTAAAGGTCATCTGTCTAAACAAACTACGCCAGTCATAAGTAAACCTGCTTCCACTAGCCCTAACTCAAATCCATGCCACTCCTCACTCTCCCTCTTTCCTAAGTCCCTCCAAGTTGATGTATAGCAAATCTAATTTAATCAACCAGAACATACCAGACACACCACCACCACCGGCAAACTAGCTATCCTAACTCTCTCTCTCTGAAAAACTTTTCTCCGAGAACACACAGTCTACCTGCCCCTGCTCCTGTGCATCCTAACCTGCCTGTAATAAAAATCAAACTAAAGTCATCACCACAACTGTCTGCAACCCAATCACCGGCCCCTCCTTTGGTCTGCACTCTTCCTACACCTCACCTATTTCTCTTACACCTCTCAGACACTCAACAGGTGGTCCATGCCCTTTCCTCACAACCCTAACCCAGTCAATTACATAAACCAACACATGCTATTGCCAATGATATCTGTAAAAATAAAAATAACTTAGCGAATCGATTAACAGAGAAATGCAACAGTCCTTTAAGTTGGTAAAACTCATTCAGAAAGCAGTCCTTGTACTCAATGCCTCAAAAATACATTACTCCTCTTGCTTTCTTTTGTGCCTCACTCCAACGTCCACTGCTACCAGCAGTCCCAGTGGACTCACTCCCATCAAGAAAGGGTATTAATGAGTGCCCAGCCCCACTTGCCAAAATTCCACTCCTTCATCCAGGCTACCAAAACAATCCTAACTTCTCTCTGTGTTATACATCATCTACTCACAGACAAGGTAAATAACCTTTTTGTAAACATACCCAAAGTGTAAACACCTTCCATAACAGTCCTGGGTGCTTTCTTCTAGTGCAACAAAATATTCACAAAATATCTCCACACATCTAGCCAGTTCACTCGCCTTCCAGTTACTTTAGTTCCACAGCTCACCATGTACAAACAAAATGTAAATGGCTGTAGAACTCACTCAGTCTAGCCCTCAGTCACAGAATACAATATTTCCAGCTGTGCTAATAGGACTCAGTTTTACTTCCTTTCTCACTACAATCGGTTTGTCTGGAAAACCAATAGGACAAACTATTATTCAAGTTCAGCCCTTCACAAAATACAATTTTCTATAAATTCTACTTCTAACTCTCTTGTTTCCCTTCAAAAAGAGTTAACAGCCTTAGCACAAGTCACCCTATAAAATCACTAAGCCCTTAATTTGCTAACAGTAGATAAAGCATCAGTGGGGCACGTGCGACCCCTCCTCATTGCTTCAAAATTCTGTCATGTCCTCTCATAATGATTTGTGTACTGTTACTTTTAACTCCTTGTGTGTTAAAGTTTTTGCAGGAACAAACAAGAAACACCTCAACTTGATCCTCACCCAGCTCACGCTTCACCCCTATAGTCTGCTGCTGGTCGGCCCGGACCCTGAACTTCCCAACTCTTAATCTTCCCCACTTCTCCCCACACCAGCAGTTAATGATGAATGCAACATCCATTTTCACTATTGTAAAAGAGTTTGGAATGTATGGGCCAGAGTCGAACCAGGCAGCCCCCTGGACTGGGCAGTTCCCTGGACCAGGCAGCCAGCCCCTTGCACCCCTTTTGTGTCAGCCTCACCAGAAAAGAGATGGACATCCTGGTAAACTTTGTAAACCCTTCCTCTGGCATTTCACAGACCTTATCTCCCTGAAGGGCACAGACCCTTCACAGAACTTATCTCTCAGGGCCAGAGTCTGTACAGTCTCTTCCCTCAGTGTTCCAGGCGGCAAATCTGTGTTCTCACAAACCATATCCTGACTCAGACCCTGCAGCTGCAACATCAGAAAGCCACATCCCCTTATTGGCACATACATGCTTGGTTCAAGCCCTATATATGTCCCACCGCCCCAATACCAGGTGCAGCTTTCCTGGCCTAACTCTCAGGCCACAGAACTGACCAGGAGTTCGAGATGCTCCTGCCTGTCTCTCTCTCTCTCTCTCTCTCTCTCTGCTGTCCCTTCTCTTCCCCAAATTCCTTCACTACTGCCAATAAAGCATATCCTCTTCATCCCTAGTGAGCTCTGTCTCCTCTCTGAGGCTCCGTCTCTAACTCTCAAAAAGGAACACAACATTGGTGATGACAATTTTAACACTATGTATGATTTGAATCCAGTAGATCCAAAATATTACCACTTCATCCATCAACAATATAAAAATGTAAATGAGGAGTTTTACCTTGCCTTGTACTAAGATCTTCAAACTACCCTTACGGCACATCTCTGCTTGGATTTTGCCACATCGCCTGCACTCGAGAGCCTATGAGCTCACTGTCTACTGTCCTTGACAATCTCGCCAGGTATGTCCAAGCAAGACTCCAAATGGAGAGAGATTTTTCTGGGAAATGTCAGAAGGGCAGGGAAATACCTACGTTGACATTTCACACAAGGGCAGAGGGGAACGCTTCCCTTTCCCTCTGTGACCAGAAGTTCTCTTTACCAGGTTTGACCTAGAGCAGAACTGGACACTCTTCTTCTATAAAGAGTCAGACAGCTGATATTCTAAACTGTGGCCATGACTCTATTTTCCACAAATAACGTGATTAAAAAACAAACCTGGTGGGGCAGGGTATTGCATGGTTTGCAAAGCACATCTAGTGCAGGCTGTTTGCCTAAGAAATCAAACTCAACTCTGCCCTTGTAGCATGGCAACAGCTATGGAACACAAACAAACAAGGAGGTGTGGCAATTATGGCAGCTGCATTTGATGTCAATTTGAATTTGCATGAAACTGTAGGGATAGAGTCCAAGGAGTCCACCTCCCTTAGAAGGGAAACCTTTTTACAAAAGAGACACACTGAGGGTCCCACCCCTTCACCTACCTGATTGCTGGGACTCTCTGCCCTGCCTTTAGGAGTGGCCCGTGGGGGCAGCCCCACCCAGAGAGCTGTCTGTGCCCTGCCATGTTCCCACCAACCATGGATCCATGACACGGTGCCCCTACCAGTCTGTGATCTTTCTGCTGCCCGCTTCACCATTCTAATTCACCCAACTGCAGCTACTTGAGTCTAAAGAAGGCTTCAGTAATCTGATCATGCTCAAAGGAGATTCTAATGCATAAAAAAACAAAGGAAGACTACATGGTTTAAAATCAGCAAAATTGTGCCTCAGCATTGTGTCCTTTCACCATACTCATGCAATCAGTCAGCTGAGCAAAAATAATCAGAGAAACTGGTCTATATGAAAGAGGAGGAGGTATTGGGATTGGAGGAATGCTGTTTACCAACCTGCAGTGTGTAGATGGCACGTCCTTGCTTGCTGAAAAAGCAGAAGACTTGAGACCCTGGTTTATGAAGACCAAGGATGGTGGCCCTCACAATAGATCACAAGTCAATGTACAGAAAATGCAAATCTTCACAACTGAACCAATGGATAACATCATGTTAAACAAAAAAAAGCTTGAAGGTATCAATGATTTCATCTTGCTTACATCCAATCAATGTTCACAGACACAGCAGTCACACACAAAAAATCAAATGACACATCGCTCCTCTTCAAAGTGTTGAAAAAGCAAGGATGTCACTTTTGATGATGAAGGTGCACCTGACCCAAGTCATGGTATTTGCAATGGTCTCTTATGCAGGTGAAAGTGGGCCATTGAATAAGACCGAAGATGAATCAATGTATTTAATGATGATGCCAACTTGAGGACATAGGACATCAACAACACAATGTGTACCCAACTTGAAATTATTGACTTCATGAAAAGTTGTGAAGGGCAGTAACTTTTTTTCACTCTTTGTTAGGCGTCCTTTGCTATGAATAGAAGGATTCCTGGTCATGCTTTCAAGTAAGCTTTAAATTATGAAACCTATCAGCAACTCCACAGGAGAAAGATGAAGCCGTATGTCCCTGAAAAGATCTATAGCCTTAGAACCTTGTGTAGCATTTCTATGAATACAATTGATGGCAATGGATCTGATTTTTGGATTTGGTGGTACATTGATTTAAGTGCTTGGCCGCTAGCAAACCTGTCGGCTCTTTGAATCTACCAGCCCCGCCCTGGAAGAAATATGGGACAGCCAACTTTCATATATTTATAGTCTTGAGAAGCCAGTGGGACAGTTTTACTCTGTCCCAGAGGGTCACTGTGAGTCAGAATCAAATAACTGGTTAGTATGGATATAGCGGTAAAGCATGTCTTTATATTATATTGATTACCCTTATGTGATTACTAGACCACAATCAACGTGGTAGTGTTTTTTATAATATTTTTTAAAGATAGAAATCATTCTTCATGGCCTGAGTCCTGGTGGCGTAGTGGTTGAGTGTGGGACTGTGGCCCACAGGGTTGGCGGTTCAAATCCAGCAGCAGCTCTCCAGGAGCAAGGCTGGGCTTCCTACTCCCACCAGGGTAGTGATGAAAAAAAAATCATTCGTCGCCCGAGAACCATACCAACAGAAGCAGTGGGCCAGCTTTGGTCCATAAACCCTAGCTTGCTATCTCTGGATGTAGACCAGAACTGTAATTAAGGATAAGATTGCTAAGAAGTTCTGTCTTAATGGTGGAAAAGATGAAAAGATGAAAAAATAGAACTTGGGGATCTAATGAAAAAAACATGTAAAAAAAACACAGAGCTTGGTGCTCCAACACCCCTGCTCTGATTCTAATTCTGATATGGCTAAATTCTGGTACCCAGGCCACATCATTGATCTTCTCTGGCCCCCGGCTACCTTCTGCCAGCTAGATGATTACCATGGCAACATCAATGAGTCCAGCAATAGCTCATAAGCTTACAATGCATTAAATTAAATTGGTAATAGTTTGCACAGAATCTGGGCAAAAGCACCATCTAAAATGCAAGGGGAATAGCTGTGTTGAGAAACAAATAGAATTGCAGAGACTTATAAATAGGTTTGACACTACTCTACCAATTTAGAAACCCTTTTCGCTATAAATAAGTCAATTATTGTTATTATCTATACATTATAATAAATGGAGATTACATGTGACAGCCTTGGGCCTAATTCTAATTATTATTTATATTTTAAGGAAATAATGGATGCATATCTTGAAATATTCACAATTTCAGGCTCCTCTCTATAATTAACCTAAATATGGGCAATTGTGTGGCATGTCACAGTATTTCTTATTTTGCCTTATTTTATATCGTTTCACAGATTGTTCATTATATCCCAAGTGTTTATTATATACTCAGCCAAAACCTTATCCTAATGTAAAATAGCAACCCTGACTTTGACTTTTCCATGATGCTAGAATGAAAATGGAAACTGAAAGACAATTTGGTAACCTTGTTTCCCTACACACATAGAGTGGGTGACTGTTACCCTAACAGTCTGTCGTAAGAAATTCAATCAAAAAGAAAATTAAAAATTAGTGGCAAGTTGCAATGTGAGGAGACATTGTACATTGAACTCCCAAAAATTATTCTTATTCTCCTTTCTTTTTCCTTCCAACATTGCTGGAGTCTGTCATGTGACACCGTCCTGAGCATCAAACAGGTAGAATGAGGGAGACGACTCCCCTGAGTAAACAGAGGAGAAACTTTTCCTCTTTCCTCACCTCCCTGCCAGGAGTATGGATGTGATGCCTGGAACCCAGCTGCCACCTTGCAACTCTGAGGACAAAAACAAAACACAAAAACATGACTTGCTAAGAACAACAGAATAGGAAGCTCGAGAGCTGAATTTCTAAATCCTTGAGCCTAGATTGTCCTTCATGGTATTTCTCCCTTGGGGAGAATAGTCAAGTTCCTTCTCACTGAAACAACCACTGGTCGCTAGTTTTTCTTGCAGTTGATTGCATGGTTACCTAATCAACGGGTCGATTAAGACAGGACTTATTTGCCATCTATAATATGACAGTGGTTCTCTCTCCAACTTGAGCATGCAAATTCAGCATCACCTGGAAGACTTAATGAAAGTCCAGATGACTCGGACATCCGTGCACACCAATGTTCGTGGAAACATGATCCATTCACAATAGCTAAAAGCTAAAAGGTGGATATGACCTACATGTCCATCAACAAACATGCCCAACAAGCACACACAAAGGAGTACAAATACCCAGTGGAACACCACTTGGCCATAAAAAGGAATGAAATCCTAACACATGCTACACCATAGATAAACCTTAGAAACATTATGATAAGTGGAGTAAGTCTGTCACCAAGAGGCAAATACTGTATGATATGACTTACATGAAATACCTAGAATTGACAAATACTTCCAGACCCAAGTTCATTGGTAATTACCAGGGGCGAGTGAGAAGGCAAAAGAGAAACTGATGCTTTTGGAGTACTGGGTTTCTGTTTGTGGTGATAACTTGAGGCAATATGAGGAGTGACAGTCACACTGCAGGGTGAAATCATGAAGGTCACTTAACAGCAGGCTTAAAAAGCATTAGAATGCAACAGGAAGAACACATCATTGAACTGTCCATGTGAAGATTATTAAAATGCAACTGGTTGCATTACCTATTTGTCATAATAATTTTCTGTCCTTTTCAAAAAGTATATTGCAACAGGAAATCGTCTGGGAGTTCTGTTGGGTGAAGCATTGGGTTGCTAACAGTAAGATCAGCTGTTCAAACACACCAGCTGCTCAGCGGGAGAAAGCTGAGGCTGTTGACTCCAGTAAAAGTTGACAGCTACAGAAGCCCTATATAGCGTCAATATAAATTGGGAAGGGACATGATGGCAGTGGATAACAGGCAACATGGGAAGGCAATGTGAGAAGTGATGTTACATTGTGGAGATTGCAATCGATGACATGAAACAAAAGACATGTGAACTGGTGAATGCAAAACTGATCCACTCTGTAAACCTTCATCAAATTCACAATAAAAAGTTAAGGCAACCAAAAGAAAATCCATTAAAACATTTCCTGAGAAAAAGAAAATTTCTACTCTGTCTGGGTTTCCAGTTTGCAAATTCCAGACTTGATAGGCCCGTGTTTGCATGAGCAAATTCCTTGAAATAAATCCATAGATTACAAAAAGGTCTAAAAGATTGGTGGTGGTTGTTCATTGTCATCAAGTTGACTCAGATTCCCAGGGATCTCATGTGTGCAGACAAGAACTGCTCCAGCGGGTTTTCAATGACTGTAATCTGTTGGAAATAGACAAGGCCTGTCTTCCAAGGAGCTTTGGGGTAGGTTTCTAACATCAACCTTTTGGGCTACTAGTTGAGTGCTAAATATTTGTGTCACTCAGGGCCTCTGTTAGAATGGCAAACCTTCGTTGTATGTATTTTACCAGAAAACTTTCCTCCTCCTCTTCTTCTTCCATTTCCTATTGCTGAACTCCGGCCCCGGAGCTTCAGATTGCATAAATTGGGTGACTCTGAACAATTTGTATTTCGAACAAGAGCCCAGGCAATGCAGCTGCTGCAGCGACACCAGGAACCATGCTTTAAGATCGATGGAGTTACACAAGAGACATCCTAACATTACCCCATGGGGCAGAGGAGGGCATGGCATACCAGAGTATAATGTAGTATACTGTGGCACAGCACATGCAACTCTCCAAGTGCTCATCTCCCCCACCCCATCCCACCCCCACTTTGTTTGTTCAGAAACAAAGTTCTCCCCTAGTTCTGATCCCAGGAGCAAATTCTCCTGAGTAATTCACATCTCAACTGTAAAATAAGTCGCCCCCCCAAAAAGATCAGCAGCTATTACCATTCTGCTCGCGATTGAAGCAAAAAGATAGGGCAGGGGCCGTCTGGCACTTGCCGGGCTAGACTATTTGCCATGTCAGTCCCAGGCACATAATTACACTGCTTGCTGACAACTATTCTGCTTTCTGTCCTGCTATAAATTGCAAATGACAGTTTGGGAAGCTCTTGGCTGTAAATTCGGAAAGAGAAACCAGAATAAAAATCATAGTCAATTTAGAGTGCTTTGCCAATAAGCTGACCCTGAAAAACATCTTCCAATTATCACTGTGCTGAAGACATGAACTTTTCTGTCCCTTCTTCTTCCCCACCTCCTCTCTTCTTACCACCTGCAGTCTCAGGACACATGACCCACGCAAAGCCCTTTGTGTTACTGGAATGAGTTGGAAAACCTAGTGCTTGGAAGCCAGCCATTCTCTACTAGAGTAATGCATAAATAGTGAAGAAACAAAGCGGCTGATATTGAGTTGATTCCAACTCGTGTTGACCCCATAAAGTCCATAGACTTTTCTTGTCTATAATCTTTATGGGGGAAAAAACCCTGGTAGAGAAGGGAGTTAAGCATTGAACTGCTAACCCATAAGGTTACTGTGGGTTAAAATCAACTCAATGATAATGGGTAGGTTAATCGTTGTGGGAGCAGATTGCCAGGCCTTTTTTCCATGGTGCCTACCAAATGATTTGGAATTGAAGGTTGAGCACAAACCTTAGAGTAACATACAGTTGGTTACATGCTATGCTTGCAAAGTGAAAAGGAAAGTTTGGACTGTTCCCACACAGGAGCAATTCAGAAAGGGCAGGTGAGAACGATCGTGCACTCCAACAATGTCTTCAGTGTCATTGAATTGTACATGCAGAAGTTGCTGAATGAGTACATCTAATCTTTTGAACAGAACAGGAGGCACAAAAGGTCAGGGCAAAGTGAGATGTAACGCCCAAATGCTAACCAAGGTGTAGAAGGCTTCAGAGTGGACATGACCTTCTAGGAGAGTAGAAAATAACTTTGTCAAGAAACTTCTGAGCAGTTGAGGTTGTTGTGCAGATGTATGAGTTGAATGTATTATTGAAACACTCTAAAAGCTCGACTTTCCCAGTCATGAAATGAGCATACTGCTTCTTGTGAAGAGTTGACCTAAAACTTCTCCAACAAACTGGTTAAAAATTTTAACAAAGTATTTTTATCAACATACTATTTAATCAACAGAGCCATTGCATTTTAAAGCCTAGACGAGAGAATAGAGATGAAGAATAAAAAGAATGATGAATAGGACCACAGAGAGTGAAGGAGGTCTGCAAGGAATGAGGGGGCCATTAGAGAGAACAATGGAATGTAATCATTTCAACCCCGATTAAAGCAGGCCTTCACTCCCCAGCTGAGGAGTTAGGGTCTTCTGAGTTCCGGTTGCTTGGTTGGAGAAGAGTTCAGGCATCAATGTTCTTGTGGAAAATATAACACAAGTGGATGCAAACATACAAATCCATTATGTTATACACTGAAGACATTATGCTGTGTGTTACACCTCAATTTAAAATAATCTTTTTCACTAAATCCTCCAAATATGACGTAGAATGCCTCAGTACATAGAGTCCAACAGGTATTGGAATTTATCAGGGCTTAGTAGAAGCAGTCAAGAGAGCTTACTACTAAGGTTCTGCGACAGATGATGGTGGCGTGGCATGCCATCATACTTGCCATTGAATTGTCCATGTCAATAGGGTGGACATGACAAGACATTTTGTTACAACTTGTCCCCCATAATTAAAAAGTATGTCACCAGGTAATTTTTATATGTGACCAGAACAGTAATCTCCCACCCCAGGCTGCCACATCTGCTAGAGAGTGGCTCTGCACGCCCCCCCAAGCTTTCTGTGCCTTTTCCTGGGCTTCTGAACCACTCAGGACAACCTCTAGGAAGCAATGGAGAAAATGCAACACGCATCATTCCAAATTCCCGGAAAGGTCTCTACTTTGACTGATTCAGCTTTGCTGCACTCTCCTACGGCTAACAGGTGCTGATGATTCTCTATGGCTCCCTACACTTGGCAGAGGAATGGGGAGGCCCACCCAACCAGGTGGCATTATGTTGAAATTCGGGACATAATCCCCTCATAGGCCTAGACAGAGAAAGAGACTTGTGCTACTTCACCCAATCAGTCTGCAATCTCCTCACTTCCATCTAGGGCCCTCACCATGTTAACTCTCGGATCCATTGCCCTCAGCATGCGTTTCTGAATAAGGACACACTACCTCCATCATCTGGGGAACCATATGAAATGATCACCAAGACCCTGAACGATTAGAATGAGCATTTCTTGACATAGGCATCTGCCAAAATGCATCCTCCAGCTTACACCCTGTTCGTTGACATGGTACCAGTGGGCCCTCATATGCCTTGAGTCACTCAACAGACAACCCCAGATTTGGTCAGGTTGAAACCTAAAGGGCTGGACGTATTGGAGTCTAAGAGACACTAACCAGGTATAGGGTTCTAGAGCAAATTTGCCTCCTTCCTAACCCGGAACAAATCATTACATTCCAAAAGCTTTAATTTGCTGTACAAAGAAATGAAACGATCAGTCTGAGAATCAAACACAGCAATGTGTATGAAGTTCATCACAAAGTCTCACCAAACACACGTTTTTTTTAAAAAAATTTGATTTCCTGCTACTCAATGTGCCACGGAGTGCTAAAGAATAAACACATCTGTCTTCAAGGAAGTCAATCCATACTGCTTCTGAGAAACAAGGATGGGGAGACTTCATCTTACATGCTTTGGATGTGTTGTCAGGAGTCACCAGTTTGTGGATATTGGCTACAACAAAGGACTCAAACATAACTAGGATTGTGAGGCTGTCACAGAAGCAGGCAGTGTTGCATTCTGTAGTGTTGTGCTTTGAGTCAGAACTGACTTGATGGCATAGGGTCACACTTTGAGTTGGAATCGACTCAATGGCAGTGAGTTGTTTTAAAAAAAAAACAAGAATAAACATGCCTGAGCAGTCAAAAAAAAGGAGAACAAAGCTAAAAATGTGCAGATGGATGGCTTCTCAGCTAGAAGATCTTCTAGCAAAAGAAAATTTGCTAACAAGCTACTGTATATCCTATAACATATATTTCACAATTTATCTGCCTCCTGCAGGATGTCAAAATAATTGCCCTATAATATTTCTAAAATATAGTCAGCCATCTCTGTATTTATTACTGGCATATGTATTTGCATAATGATGACTGAATTTGCACATCATACATCTCTTGGGATTTCAGGCTTGAACTACTCTTTATTTTAAAATCAAGAGCCTTGCTATGAAATGTCAAAGTCTTGGGTCATGGGTGCAATTATTTTGAGCCTCAAAAGAAGTTATGAGAGCCCGGGTCTATGGTTAGCCTAGAGGCAACCATTAGTAAGCAGTGGCAACAAAATCAAGAGTTTCTCCTCCACTGATTAGAGAAGAAATGGTTCCAGATTCACTAGCCAACTCCATCATGGCAGCTGCCCCTACCTTAGTAGGGTGTCAGAATACTCAGTGCAAAAGCATGGCTGCCATTTTATTTTATTTGTTAGTGAGGAAAGATTTTTTTTACCTCCTCCAATCCACTGAAGAAACCAGAGAATGGCAATCCCAAGGGCCGGCACGACTAATTGGCTCCATGAATAGTCTGTTAGTTTACCCTACTGTAGTGGCTTATGTGTTACTATGAAGCTGGAAGGTATGTCACTGGTATTTCAAATACCAGCAGGGCCGTTCAAAGAAAACAGATTTCAACAGAGTTTCCAGACTAAGTACAGACTGCGAAGAAGGTATAGGCCATCCACTGCAGAGGAATTTGCAGAGGAAAAATATAGGGATGGCAGTTTTTATAGTCAGATATGAGAATCTCGTGAATAGGAGCAGAAAATTGTCAGAAGATTGACCTCCTCAAGTCAGAAAGCACTTAATATACGACTGAGGAATAATTGCCTTCTCAGAGTAGAATCAGCTATCAAGACATGGATGCATAAAGCCTTTGGGAGTAAAGTCTTCAGAAGTTTCATTTGCTGAGGGGGCAAAACTCAAAATGAGCAGAAACAGCTGCAAACATCTATTAATAATTGGAACTATGAATCTAGAAAATTGGAAGTTGTCAAAAGATGAAATTGAAAGTATACAGATCAATATTCTAGGCATCCATGAGCAGAAATGGAATGATATTGGCTGTTTTTTTATCAGACAATTATATAGTCTGCTATGCTGAAGATGAAGGAATGACAAAGTCAAGAAGACTAGAGTCACAGTCATCATCCAAAAAAACACATTTCCAAATCTATCTTGAAATACAATCTATCAGTGATAGGTCAATATCTATACGTCTACAAGGAAGATCAGTTAATACTACTCACTCAAATTAATGCAACAGTCAATACAAAACAATGTTGAAGAAATTGAAGAATTCTACCAATGCTTTCAGTCTGAAATTGATCAAACAAGCAATCAAGATGGATTGATCATGACTGCTGATTGGAATACAAGAGTTGGAAACAAAGAAGAAGGAACAGTAGATGGAACATATGGTCTTGGTGATAGAAATGTAGCTGGAGATCACATGATAGAATTTTTTTGCTGTTGCATCACTGCCCTGGTGGGAGTAGGAAGCCCAGCCTTGCTCCTGGAGAGCTGCTGCTGGATTTGAACCATCAACCCTGTGGGCCGCAGTCCCGCACACAACCACTACAGCACCAAGGCTCAGCTCAGCACGATGAATTTTGCAAGACCAACAATGTCTTCGTCACAAATACATTTGTCCAACAACAGAAATAGCAACTGTCCACTAAATTGACCACATCTAAATTGAACCAGGCCAGGGGCAGAGTGGAGACTAGATCATCAATTACTCATATATAAGTTCAGGTTGACACTGGACTAAATTAAAACAAGTCCAGCAGAGCCAAAATGGGACCTTGAGTCTATCCCATCTGAATTTGGAGACCATTTCAAGAACAGCTTTGTTGCATTGAACTCTAAAACCAGAAGACCTGATGAGCTGTGAGAGGACATCAAGAACATCATTCATGAAGAAAACAAGAACTCATTAAAAAAGAGAATCAGTACTACATTTTTCACAAATAATGTGCTCGGGTAAATAGCTATACATACATAATAATGCATAGAGCATGCATAGGAAGCTATCAAAAACTTTCAGGGATAGTGTGCCATGTGTTATTTTAGCAAAACATGATACTCTAGTATTTACCAAATGGTGATGTTCTATTTCCATCATTCCTTCCACATTGATTAACTAAAATTCTATTATAAGGAAGAGCTTTTCCTTCTCTGACATGCATTTATCTATTCAATTATTTTTGTGTCAGGGTGAACTTATGGATATTTGCCTTATCCTGTGGGATGCAATCCTTTGTTTTGTTGCTCATAGGCTTCCAGCTTTGCCAATTAGGAGCTCCTTTGAATTGGCTCCTACATACTTTCAACACATCCCAAGGATTTTTCACACTTTTTACTTTACTTTTGTCCCATGGGATGTCTCAGGCTCATCTTGCATTTCCCCTGTTCCTATTTTTAAACCAGTCATTTCTCCCAAGAGTTATGGTTTCTTCTTTTTTTTTGTGAATGGCATTTTGAAATCAAGAGTTGGGCGCTGTGTGTGCTCATTACTTTTGGAGCATCATAGAACTTCACCAAACAAGGTGACCAGTGTGCAGCTCAATAATTAACCGTGTGCTTTGGAGTTGGTGCCGCCCCCATGGGTGCCTCCATCAGTATGAATTACAGCTTCTGCTTTTGTTTTGCTGCATTTTGTTTTTTCTTGAGTGAAATGGAATGTATGCATACAGCATGAGCTAGTAAATATTGATTTCCATCACAGGATGAAAATGTTTGACTCTGTTAAAAACACTGTCAAGAGAATAAGACAAGTCACAGATGGGGAAAATGCTTCCAAAACCTATATCTGAGCAGGGATACATAAGAAACTCTGAAAAACCAGTGAGAGAATACACAGCTAATCAACAGGCAAAGGATTCCAGCAGACACTCACCAAAGCAGATAGATGGAGGACAAACAAGCACACAAAAAGATGTTCCGTATTTGTAGTCACTGGAAAGCATCCATGAAAAGCAGGATGAGCTATTCTACTCTGGAGCTAATGCTGTGGTTCTTTGCCATGGCGTATGGGACCTCTCTGCTCAATGAGACTCTGAGTGTTCAGAAACCTGGGACCAGAGGGCTTTCAAGATTGTAACATTTCAGAGGCAGGTCACAGAGCTTCTCTTCCAAGGCACTTCTGGGTGGACTCAAGTTGCCAGACTTTCATCTTTCATACTTGGAACATGATGTCAGGAGAGACCAGTCCCTAAAGAAAGGCATCATCTTTGGTAAAGATAGATTGACATTGTGACTGCGATGATGGGCTAGATCATAGAACAATTGTGAGAACAGTGCAGTCTCAAACAGAGAGTATCAAAGGGTTGGAATGTACTTCATGGTACCTAACAACAAAAGCACATTCCCACAGACACCAGTTTATATTGGCCTTGTTCAAAAACACCCGAGAACTGGAAATAACTCATGTAGCCTTTATGCAAGAATGGATACACCATAAGGCCGGGGTCGCTTGGCAAACCCTTGAGACCAAAGAACCAATGCTGTCCTTCCTAACAACTTTAAGATCACTCAAGGACCTTAAATATGTTTTTTTTTTCAAACAAATGAAATCACCGTGATCTGAAACGATAACCTTCACATGTTTTCCATGTGACTTCAGAGTTGCACGTTCACACGGAAAGAGCCACATATGGCTCACTAGTCAGAGTTTGCCGACTACTGCACTAAGGTATAATCAGGCAGTGACATTCTATCGGCAATAAAATTGGGTTGAATGACTGGTACGCAAAACAGTGGGGAGGGATTTCAAAGTTAAGTGGCAGACCCCAAAGACTATACCCCCAAATGATTCCATTGACATGACGTTCTGGAAAAGTCAAAACTCTATAGAGACAGAAACTGTACCGTGCTGGTCTGGCCTGGACACAGGGAGAGGCTAATTAGAAAGGGGAAAGAACGAACTTTTCAGGTTGATGGAAATGTTTTAGGTCTTGATTAACAGGTGGCTATATGATTGTTCAAGGCAGCATGTCATCATGATGATAATATGTCTTTGTCAAATCCCAAAGTGAGTTAATTTTACCATATATAATTTTACATACAGTAAAAGAGAAAGAGATGAGGAGAGAAACTAGCTGACAAGAGAATTTAATCATACCTCTGAAACTACCTGAAACCGTCTGGTCCACAGACACCCACAACACAGGGTGTCAAAGAATTTTCCTGTAACTGTCCTATTTATCTGTCTCTAATGAGGATGAGTCTTTCAGTGATAGTGTTATTGTTGGCCCTGAAATTGCCAAGCAGCATCATATGGATAAAGTACCTTGTAAGTCCAGAACAAGGTTTTACAAGAAAAGATGAGAAAAGCAGCTATTCTTCTTTGCTGATAATAAGTCTAAGACGTAACCATGTTAAGCTGCTTAAAGGCCAGAACTCAGGAAATCTTAATTTAAGAGACACAGGTGGTCCCATTTCACGCTCTCAATGAAAGGCAGAAAATCACGCCTAGCTTTATTTAAGCTGGTGAGTCATTTTGAGGGAGTCTGTTTAGCACAGTGATACCTTAGGGCAACAGGCTCATCCTTGGCACCAGGAGAACTGCTAGTCTTCTGCTGGAAAGAAAGGTGTTCTCTGGACACTTCTAAGCCTGACCTCAGCTCTGTTCTCGTTGTAATGCTCTTCTCCCCCTCTCCAGTCCAGCCTAGGTCTCCTTCCCTATCCAGTGCTGATTCTTTACAGCCTATTCTCTATCAATTAGGCAACGGGTCCCCAAACAGAGGCTCAAAAGCCCAAACCAAGCAACCTCCAGGTTAGGGTACGAGAGAGGAAGCCTGGTGGCACAGCAGTTATGTGTGGGACTGCTAATTGTAAGGGAACCCCCTTGCTCTTCTAAAGGAGGAAGAGGAGGCTGTCTACTTATGTAAATAATTAGTCTTGGATGCAGATGTGGGCTCTGAGAGGCTTGAAAGTAAACAAGTGCCCATCTAGCTCAGAAGCAACAAAACCCACATGGAAGAAGCACACCAGCCTGTGTGACCATGAGGTGTCCAAGGGAACAGGCATCAAAGAACTAAAAATTATATCATTATAAAGGAGGAGAAAAATAAATGAGGGGGAGTACAGATTGGGGACCCAAAGTCCATTGGTAGGTGAAGCGACATCCCCTTACAGAAGGGTCACGGAGAGGTACAATGTAGGAACAATGAAATATGCAATTTCAGGTTGAGCCCCGGCGGCATAAGTGGTTGAGCGCGGGACTGCGGCCGGTGGGCTTGGCGGTTCAAATTCAGCGGCAGCTCTCAGGAGCAGCGCTGGGTAACGTCCACGACCACCAGAGGGCAGTGATGCTCCCCCCACCCAAAAAAAAAAAACAAACCAAAACAAAATAGAGATATGCAATTTCCTCTAGTCCTTAAATGCTTCCTCTGCCCCCTGCCTCCACTATCATGATCCCAATTCTACCTTACAAATACAGCTAGATCGCATGGGGAATTCAGAACAGATGAAACTTTCAGGACCAGGGGTGAGAGTGGTGATACTGGTAGGGCGGAGGGAAGGTAGAGTAGAACGGGGGAACCAATTGCAGGGATCTACATATAACCTCCTCCCTCGGGTATGGGCAACAGGGGAGTGGGTGAAGGGACACATTGGGCAGTGTACAATATGACAAATAATGATGATTTGAAAATTATTAAGTAGTCATAAGGAAGGGGAGTGGGGAGGGAGGGGAATTATGAGGAACTGATAGCAAGGGCTTAAGTAGGAGGAGGATGTTTCAAGAACGATGATGGCAACAAATGTACAAATGTGGTTTGCATACAATACATGTATGTATTGATTGTGATAAGAGTTGTGTGAGCCCCCAGTAAAATGATTTAAAAAAAAAAGAATTAGACGTGGAAACCTCCAGGGACAGTTCTGTCCTGTTCTATCAGGTCACTATGAATTAGAATCAACCAGATGGCAGTGAGTTTGGTTTGGTTTGGTAATTGCAAAACAGCTTTTGACATTTGCAACCAGCCACTGTCAAGTTGACTTCGGCTCATGGAAAGCCCATGTGTTTCAAAGTAGAGCTGAACTCCATCGACACCGTTAAACAGCTGATATTTTAGGAGTCAATCACCAGGTCTTTCTTCCAGGGCACCTCTGGGTGTTGTCAAACTTCTCTGTTAGAGGGTGAACACATTAAACATTTGCAAACCACCCCACCCCAGGGACTACTTTACATTTTAAGAAGAAAATCATAATAAAAAATGAGATGTCCAGATCACTGTACTTTTACGCAAATAGCATACGTACACATTTTTTGCCAACTGTACCTTCTCCCAAAGGTATTGTGTAAATTTACTATGTGATTTTTTTACCTGTGGTTGACAAAAAATTACCATAGCATGCTTAGGAAAATACCTTGGGGGTGGGGGAACTAGGCACACACATACACACACACACACAGAGCCCTGGTGGTGTCATGGTGACGTGTTGGACTGTGATTCATATGGTCAGCGGTTTGAAACTACCAGGAACTCTGTAGGAGAAAGATTGGTTGTCTCCTCCTGTAAGCAGTTACAGACTTAGAAACCCACGTGAGTCAGCAAAGACTTCATGGCAGAATATGGAGTGTGTGTGTGTGTGTGTAATATATGTATTGTGCACTATTTGCATGCAAATCTGAACTTTAAATTTTAATGTTCATAAATATAGTTTTATTGGAACACAGCCATATCCAGTCATTGACATATAGCCTGTGGCTGCTTTCTTGTGACAGGAGCAGAACTAAGTAGTTGCCACAGAGATTTTGTGACTCAAAAAGCTTCAAATCTTTGCTTCTCTGGCCCTTTGCAGGAAAAAAAAAACAGCCAACCCTGATTTAGGTGTTTTCATTCAGTTGCCTCTATGACACTGTCTAGACTATAAATTTATAAGAGGCAGGGCCCAGCCACATCCTTGGTCCATACCCACTAGATCATGTCTCATGACATCATAGATAGGTGTGTTCTTCCCTAATACCCTGCTATGCAGGGTCAAGATCGGTAGGCCTGTAATAGGGAAAGAAATGCTTCGAGGAAGAAAAAGGAATCTTTGCTTCTGAAAATATCCATTGATGTATCCCATCATTACACATGCTCTTGAAAGAAATTTATAGGATGCAAAACACTAATTCTTCATAAAGGTTACTTTGAGAGTTTATGGGAACATATGGTTAAGCCCTAGGCTACTACTCAAAACGTCAGATGTTCGAATGCGCCCACAAGTGCCTTCACAGAAAGTTCTTTCTTTTGAAAGGCCACAACCAAGAAGAACATGTGAAGCATAATTCTTTTCAGAAACACTTCGGGTTGCCATGAGTGGAAATCAATTTGATGGCAACTGGTTGGTTTTCTGTCACTCTTACTTCACTATACCCAGTCATTCAGCTTAAAGAACATTTCAATGTATCAACCTTACAAGGAACTTTGTCTTTCTGATATAGTCACATCTGTATTGTTATACAAATAACAAGTGCATTATACAGTTAATTTTTTTGCACACTGAACAACCCTCTTGGTGGATTATTCTCCTAGGAGCACAGTGTACCTTATATGCCTGTTGGTGTTGTTTTCAAGGACAAAAAAATATGGTAGGTAAGATGGTCATCTCCAGGCCTATCATAGAATAGCAAGTCCTGCAGATTCCAAACTCATTTCTGATCATTTGTTCTTCATAGTTAGTTTATCATGACTCATATTTTCTTATGACATTCATCTCTTTCTGAGGTCAAATGATACAGCAAGAAGAGTGCTGGACTGAAAATAGAATTCGTAATTCAAACACTTATATTTGAATCTTTGTTCTACCTGGAGGACATTATGCTGCATGAAAGAAATCAATCACAAAAGGACAGATAGTGTACAAGATCTCCCTTGGTAACAACTTTCCTCACTAAACAGAACCATCTTTGATGGTTGGCAGGGTTGGGAGGAAAAGAGAGAGGGAGTCACTGGCTAGAGAGTACATAGGAGGTAATATACAGTAAGAGAGAGGTTGACGAAAAATGATGGAGGGAGAGTGTGTTAGACAGGATTCTCTAGAGAAACAAAACCAGGAGACTAATAATTATATATATATATATATATATATATATATATATATATATATATATATGTGTGTGTGTATGTGTGTGTATAGCTAGAAAGATATCTAACATAAGAACTAGACAATTAATTAATCTATAGAGCAGTATGAATGGCTCAGTGCAACTCCCTGACGTGAGACAGCTAATACACTGGCAGTCCTTCAAGTCTTGAGGGCCACCAGGTAATCCTCTGTAGAGCAATTCAGACTATCTGGCCACAGGCAGCAAACAGCAAGGCAGGTAATCAATAGTCAGCCAGATGACAGGGTACAATAATCCCCAGCTCAAGAGATGCATATTCCAGTAGCATGGCAAAGCAGGGCTTGAAGGAACCACAACTTACAGCAATGCAGTCCACAGATTAGGTGTCCCAAGGGTAGAATAGCTTGCAAACTGAGGCACAGGACAAGCAAGGAAGCCAGTTGCACACCGGTTCGAAGATCCAAGAGCAAGAGAGAGAAAGACAAGGATTATGGAGCCATTTACATCGCCGCCCTTCAATTAATCTCACCTGTGTTCATTGGCCACGTTGACACAACAAACCTGCCTATCTTCATTGGCCATGTTGGCACAACAAACACACCTATCATAGAGAGGAAACCACTGGGAGGAGTGCAAATGTTAAAGGCAGCAGAGGGAAATGCTGCTATGTATAGGATCCAGCTGTAAAGGTGATCTATTGAGGAGATGCATGGAGAGACATGCAGGCTATGTGGGTGGGAGAGGGTGTACGGTGGGAGTATACCTGCAGGTATACATAGGTTTGTCAGAAGATATTTGGACATAATTATTTTACCTTTGCTTCCGATATATATTCATGTGGTAGACCATGCAGAGGGAAAAAGTCATAAGCACTTCTTACACCTTCAGGGAATGAGTAGTTTGGCTGAGAACTAGTCTCAAGAGACCATAAACTCGCTTAGCATAACATAGTACACAAAAACAATGTTCTACATCCTATTTGGGTGAGCAGTTGCTGGTGTCTTAACTAATGAGCACTCATGTAAGGTACAACTATCTATCTCCCCGTGTCTGATGAGAAGAAGAGTAATGGAAATCGAAAACAAGTGGAAACAATTAGTCTAGTGCACTAATGGGCCACACAAATCATCAGGCTCCACAACCCCGAGACCAGAAGGAGTAGATGGGACCTGGCCACCACTACTAATTGCTCTCACAAGACTCACATTAGCAGGTCCTGGGTAGAGTGTTGGAAAAATGTGAAGCATAACAAAAACTCATAAAGAAACCAAGTTTAGTGCTCTTATGGAAAATAGAGGGACCCCAGAAACCATGATCTTTAGTCCCCTTTCAGTTCTGAAACAGAACTACCCCTCATGGCTAAACATTTAGCCAAATAATGAACGAGTCTAGATGGAGTACAATCACACTAATGAAGCTCCCACACCTTAGAATACTCAAACATTTGGAATCAAATAGGCAACTATCATGGGAGGACAATATTGGAAAGAATGATGCAAGGAGAGAGAATGTGAACAGGAAACATGAGGAAGCAGTGGGATGAGTCATGTTATATTGAGGGGATGACAATGGGTGGGTTCAAACAAAATGTGTATAAAGTATTGGTTGATCTGCTCTGTCAGCCTAAACCCAAATGGCAATGCAAAGGTGGGCTGGGGGACTTCTAAGGAAAGAAAGCAAACTTGGTCCTAAACATTTGCATTGAATTAAGGTCCTCATATTTTGAAGTGTTCATGTCTGTAAAATGGGAGTAAAAATAGTACCCCATAGGACTTCTGTGAAGTAATAATATAGATGCAGAAGCATGTGTGATAAGGGGAAGGATGGCGAATGCTGTGGCTCCTTGTAGTCACTGTCCTGTCTCTCTTCTGGTCCTATAACCTCATAAAATTGCTTCAGTGTTGTTGGGAAATCCTATCCAATAGCACAGCCAACCAATCATTTAAAACTCAGTTGATTGAATTTTTTGATTAATTGTTCATATCAATTCACTTGACTAATGTTTGGCCCTGAAGCAGACAAGGATTGGAGGATTTAATATTGCTTTTATTCTAGGCTTAGGAAAAGAGTCTCATTTTCAATTAGCTGGATCAAAGATCTCTCACTAACAAAAGATGATGAGCAATTCATTATGAGCTGCATGGCTGGGAGGAGAAAATATTCACTTCTCTTCTGTAGTCTTATTCCCCTTCCAAAACAATGGGTGCTTTGTATGTGGGGGCAGGTGGGGAGAGATGAGGAACTAAAAACAATGAGTACAAGAATGAAGGTATTGTTCTAAAACTGATTGTGGTGATGATTGTACAATTCTTCTTGGTATTATTAAACTATTAAATTGTGTGATACATGAATTATTTGCCAATAAAACTATTGAAAAAAAGAAAATTTGAAAGAAAAGCATTGGGCGGTCTTACCATCAAGTACTGAAATGATCATCAGATCATATGAGTTCTGAAGTAGCCATTGAAAATATGTTAAAGCATTTCACTGGAAAATACACCTTTCCTCCCCTCTCCTTTTTCTTTACATTTGGTCTATTGGGTTGTTTTTAAGACTATACACCATGGACAGAGCCCCAATGGCATAGTGGTTGAGTGCAGGACTGCGGCCTAATGACTTGGCGGTTCAAATCCAGCAGCAGCTCTCTGGGAGCAAGGCTGGGTAGCTCCCACAACCACCAGAGGGCAGTGATGTCCCCCCCCAAAAGCAAAAACAAACAAAAGACTATACACCACAAAACATAGACCAATTCAATAGTTTGTACATGTTCTATAGTAGCGTTGGTTACACTCTTTCAAGTTGTACAACCATTCTCAAAATATAAATTAAAAGGATCATAAAGAGACACAAAAAATTGGTTCGAGATGCTGTTATGAATAATGTCATCACTTATGCACACGAGTACAAATTTAGGAGATGTTGGAAACCAATTGTTGTAACATTATTTATATTCTGAAAACTCACATCTCTGCTTAAAGAACTCTTGAAAGAGTTTTTTTGGGATTACAGGTGAGGTCTATATGTTTAAAGAACCAATACAGTGGATTTGGGTTGGCCTCAGACACAGACTCAATCCTAGAGGACAAACAGAAACGGCAGAAGCCAATGCTTCCTTTTGGAGACTGAGTCATGGGGGGAGAACTATGCTGAGATGACAGGCCCAGGCAGGGAAAGATGGAATGGCAAGTCAAAAGCAGCCAGTTCAGCAATGACTGTTTTCACTGCCACCTCTGACCACTCCATTTCCAAATCAAATGCCTGTGGCAGATTCATTTATCTATTCAATAGTCATTTCCTGGATGCCTTCTGGCTAGCAGGCCATGAGGTAGACCTGGTGTTTGAATTGCATCGGAGGCCTTTAACTTCTAGTCCGAAATGTACCACTAACCAATTGTGTGAATTGGACAAATGTTGCTCAGTAGACCAGGTGTTGATTTCCCCAATGCAATTTCTTTCCATCTTTACACATTTCTGTGGAGTATGTCTCTGGAGTGTTCTTGCCCAAATCAAAAGAATCAGGTTCTTCTGATAAGGCAGTGATTGATTAATAGGTTCTGAGTTGTAAAAGACACTGGCCAATAGTCTTTGCATTTCATTGTCCACATACTTTCTGAAGTATATCAAGGTAGAAAGAGATAATGAATAGACCATTCACTCACTCACTCACTCACTCATTCACTGCCATCGCCGAGTTGATGCTGACTCACAGTGACACCTCCACTCCCACCCTCGGTACTGTCACTGTTTACCAGAATAGAAAGTCCTGTCGGGCTGAACCCCGGTGGCGTAGTGGTTGTGCGTGGGACTGAGGCCCACTGGGACGGAGGTTCAACTCCAGCAGTGGGGCTGAGCCTCCTACTCCCACCACCGGAGAGCAGTGATGCCAAAAAAAAAAAAGAAAGTCCTGTCTTTCTCCTGTGGGGTTGCTGATGGTTTCAAATTGCTGACTTGGCACAACCACTACACCACCGTGGCTCCATATATAGCCCAGAGGCAATATAATAGACACTGGTTAGAAGGGTTGCTTCCTTAAACACACACACTTCTTGTTATTCTACTGAAAATTATATTCAATAAGAATCTGGTACTACTCTCAAGGTCTTTTGGTCACCTACTTGTGAGATTTCTTTGCTTTCATTTTATGCTAGGAATCAGCAGTGAAGATACCACCCCATCCAAGGTCAAGGTCCATGAGTGAATCTTGACTCCAAAGAGATTGACTTTACTCTTTAATATCTGACTTGATTCAGAATAATGACCTCTGGAAAAGGAGGGGAGGGAACTCCTTATCCCCAAAACTCATCTGGTGTTCAAAGCAAGACTTCTATATTCTTTTTTTAGGTATCACTGCCCTGGTGGTGGGAATAGGAGGCCCAGCCTTTGCTCTTGGGAGCCGGAATTGAACCTCCATCCCAGTGGGCCGCAGTCCTGCGCACAACCACTATGCCACCAGGGGTCAGCGACTTCTATATTCTTACAAACTCATCTGACGCTCATAGCCAGGCCACTTAGGTTCTCCTCTGAGAATCTGCCTCACAAATGTCAATCTCAACCTCAGACCAGCTTATTCTGAGACTGTAATAAAACAAAAGAAAACAAGGCCACTTCATGGTGTTTGCTTAAGCACAAACAAACAAAAGCCACTGTATCACCAAAGAAACATGTCCAGTCATAGAATTGCCCATCCCTTTGGACATCATCTAATGGAGAGCAAACCCATACTCCCATAGACCGTTCCTTAAATGACCTAAGTCAAGCCCATGTCAGGGTCTTTCTAGCACCCTCATACTGAGGCCCCCTTGTGCCCCACCATAGGTAATGCACTCAACTTGTTGAACCACAGGGACATGCAACATGTGACCTTAGGCTGAGTTTGGGGATTCCTGAAGTCTCCACTGGCTTAGTTTCTCTGGTCCTTGTTTTATAAATTTGAGTATGGGTCTACATTTTTCTCCCTCCCTAATCAGAAAGCATCACATTTTTTGTTGTGGAAGTGAAGAAACGTGCCTTTTTTCTATCCTCTTTCTTTTATTATTATTACTTTAGACAATTGTAGGTTGGACTCCATTGGGCCCTCTGTGTGGCAATAACTATGTGGAGCATATCACAGTGGGTCTGACACTACTGGACTGTTTTCTGGTGCTGACTGGCAAAACCTTGAGCTGGTAGACTAAATAGCTCAAGTCTCAGAAACCTATTAGCGTGATAGGGGATCTAGTATGCTTCACAGCCAGAGTCATCGATGCGTCGGTATTCCTGGGATTGAAGAAAACATATTAGGGAATAATATCGTGGTCCTACACTGAATCGTCACAGTCAGCTAGCAAGAAAGATTGAAGTTTAGGGAAGGATCTGTGAAGCAGGCAGCTATTTGGTTGCTTGAAGCATGTCAGCGAAACCCAGAATTCATCAAGTTCACAGTTCCACAACTGGGCTTGTAAAATGTGGCTAGACAAGGTGAGTGGTTTTGACTTTTAATCAGTATCCCTTGTCTGCACTACGGTCGGAAGGAGGAATTACAAATTGTGAGTGGTGCAAGCCAATGTTGTTCGGAGGAAACAGCTAGTGGACTTTAGAAATTAATTAGCAAGTGACTTCAAACATTCAGACAAGTTTCTGAAAGACTGTATCTTAAAAGTTCACTGCCCGTTGGTTACACAGGATGATTGATGTAACTGGTCTCACTGAATGATACACATGAAAAGTTCTGAAATGGCAAATTTAAAGGGCTCTCCATTTTTCAATCATTAAAAGATATTTAAGCATTATTTTTTTAAACCTCAGTACTCATCAGTCCATTTGTCACCCTTTGGTGACTTGTGTGTAGTTGTGATGCTAGACGCTGTTGTCGTTGCTGCCTAGTGCCATCTTTTCTGACTCATAGCAACCCTATGGACAACAGAAGGAAACACGGTGTGGTCCGGTTGCCACTTTTAAAATTGTTCTTATGTTGGAGCCCATGGGTGCAGCCATGGTGTCTATCTATCTCGTCGAGGGTCTTCCTCTTTCTCACTGGCCCTCTGCTTTGCCAAGCATGATGTCCTTCTCTAAGAAATGGTCTCTCTGAGCCAGATCTGTTTCAGATATCACCAGTGTCACCCATGGTGAATATCTTTCTACAAAGCTTCAGGGTTGAGACTCAGAAGAAAGGCCTGCCACTCCAAAAATCAGTCATCCCAAACCCTATGAATCACAACAGTACACTGCCCACTCTAGTGCTGGAAAATGAACCTACTAAGTTAGAAGCTGCTCAAAATATACAGTGGCTGCAACATGGGGCTCAAGTATGTCAAAGATGGCAGAGATGGTTCAGGACAGGGCCATGTTTCATTCTGTTGCACGGAAAGTCGGTGTGAGTCAAGACTCGTGCTGACGTAAGGGTAAAGAACCACCTCGTATACGCAGGATCGCATCAAGTCTAGCTTTCTAGCTGTGCCTCTTACCAAACCCACCACATGAGGAATGGGGCTCTTGTTCCGGTAAGCAGCATGAGCATAGAGGACAGAGGTATTACAGTAAGAGAGGGAGGAGACCAGGGAGATTCATGAGGAGTAACTCTCGAAAGCACAAACTCAAACTATAAATGGCACATGTAGCCATTTCTGAGGAGGTGACTGGAATCTTTCATACAAGAATAGCCACGTGTGTGATCCCTACATAACAATAACAAAATCCAGCTATGATGGTGGGGAAAAGTATCAGAGCTTCCATTGTGACCCCTTAATTTGTAGAAAGCTAGGGAGGACAATGGGAGTCCAATATTCATTGGCAGAGGATCTGGTCAGATTAAGCTGCTGGCAGATCCCCTGTGGCTTCGATATCAGACAGAGCTTATTGTGAACTTGATCATGGTGGATGGAACTGCAGTATAATACAGAACCTGGTCAGATGACCTCACTCCTTTTTTTAGAAAAATCATCTTATTGGGGGCTCATGCAACTCTTAGCACAATCCATACATACATCTATTGTATGCAAAGCACATTTATACCATTGATACCATCATCATTCTCAAAACACCTTCTTTCTACTTAAGCCCTTGGTATTGGCTCCTCATTTTTCCACTCCCTCCCTGACCCCCCCTCCCTCATGAACCCTTGATAATTTATAAATTATTATTTTGTCATATTGAATGCTCTCCATTGTCTCCCTTCACCCACTTCCCTGCTGTCCATATCCCAGGGAAGAGGTTATATGTAAATCCTCATAATAGGTTCCAGAACTCTTTCTACTCCACCTTCCCTCTACCCTGCCAGTGTCACCATTCTCCCCACTGGTCCTAAAGGGATCGTCTGTCCTTGCTTCCCCATGTTTCCAGCTCCTATCTGTACCAATGTACATCCTCTGGTGTAATCTGATTTGTAAGATAGAATTCAGGTCACAATAGTGGGAGGGAAGAAGCATTTCAGAACTAGAGGAAAGATGTATATTTCATTATTGCTACACTGTGCCCTAACTGGCTCATCTCTTCCCCGCGACCCTTCTGTAAGGAGATGTCACTTCCTCTGCAGATGGACCTTAGGTCCCCAATCTATACTCCCCCTCATTTATAATGATACATTCTTTACTTCTTTGATGTCTGATATCTGATCCCTTCAATGCCTCATGGTCACACAGGCTGGTGTGCTTCTTCCATGTGTGTTTTGTTGCTTCTAAGCTAAATGGCCACTTGTTTACCTTCAAGTCTTTAAGACCTCACTCTTAACTCAACCTGAACTTGCCCTAGATTTAGATATTTCTTGTTTCTTCCACGATAGACATTTCCTCTCACTCCCCCCCACAAATATTGCTCATAGTCTTCTTTCTTTCTCGGTATTTTTATCTTTTTAATATTATTATTTATGTCTCATTTTACTTTTGCTTTTTTATTGTTCCTGCTCAGTTTCCCAGTTTGTGAAGCACAAAAGGAATGGATGCAGAGAGACAATAATTGATGCAATAGCTTATAAGGCATGAGAGGTGGGTTGGGGTACACATAATGAATTGAGGAGTGGGGAGGGAGCACTAGAACTGATTGCAATGATGTGTCTACAACTCTTTTGAAAAGCAATTTGAGATGAATAACAGAAACGTGGGTGAAGGGAGACAATGGACAGTATAAGATATGAAATAATAATAACAATATATACTTGATCAAGGATTCACAAGGGTGGGAGGGAGGGAAAAAAAGGGAAGCTGATACCCAGGGCTCAAGTAGAAAGAAAATGTTTTGGAAATGATGATAGCAGCATATGCACAAATATGTTTGACACAATTTATGTGTGAAATGTTATAAGAGCTGTAACAGCCCCCCAATATGATTTAATATTATTAAAAATAATAATAAAAGTGACTTCATTGTTAGATTAATTTTCTTTGACTATTTAAAAAAAATACAGCCCGAAAACAGGACAGTCTTTAGTCAGCTCCATGCCAGCAGGGAAAATAACAGACAGGTGCCTGCATGCTCGATGGCATTCGACAGTAATTTGAAAAATGCAAAGAAAAAAAATAACTGCTAGGTGGTGTTAACACTCTGACAGCAGTCAGCCTTCTGCTGACATTAATCATGGGCTGATGTCCATATTTTTTTCTTTATAATGGAGAAAGACAGCAAATTCCACATTATCTTTGCATCGTACAGGGGGACAGCTCTAAGATTCATTTGCATGGACTACAGACAGTGTCTGGAGCCCTGAACTGGATTTTGATGTTGAAAAGATTGTAAAGAGGCATAATTCATGTCAAATTAGGGAAGAGAGAGCGAATGAGCGGCTGCAAATAAAACTGGAGTATGGGTGAGGGTGATTTGTTTTCTCCAACTTCTTTTGTTGCATTGTCGCCGACTGGTGCTGCAGACTTGATTTGGATACATGGTGACCCATGTGACAGAGGGTTTTTAGGCTTTCATTTTTATGGGAGCAGATGGGCAGCTTCTGTGTCCTGCAGAGGCAGAGCCACTGGATGGATTTGAACCACAAACCTTTGGGCTAACGAATGAGCACTTAGCTGTTGCCCCACCCGGGTGCCATCCTGGCTTCCTTTCCAAACCCACTGCCATTGAGTTCATTCTGGCTCATCGGGACCTGGCAGAACAGGGTAGCGCTGTTTGCTTATGGTTTCCAAAACCCAAGATCGCTCCTGATGGCTTCCATGCCTCCTCTTTCCCCGTGGGGCTGTTGATGGGTTTAAACTGCCGCCTTCCAATGAGAAGCCCACTATTTATTAACCCTCTATGACCCAGAGTTTCTGATTTCATTGAGAGTCCAGCATCAGCCCGACTCCGTGCAAGTAGCACCTCAGGGAGACACTCATTCTAAAGGCAAGGGAGCAAGCCTTTTGTAGTCCTGTGCTAGTTAGTCATTGACCCCAACCAAGGGTGACAACCATGGCTACCTGAACCCACAGATGAAGTGGCTCCCACTGTGCTGAGGTAACTCTCCCAAGAAAAAGGCAGCCATAAGCTAGTGATAGGCAGCACAGTTGCTGAGAGACGGGAGTCTGGATTCGTAAAGGGGGCCTGGGCAGGCCCTAAGAGCATCCAGTACAGAGACCTACGCAGAGCTCAAAGAGCCTTCCTGGCAAAATGGTTACATGCTCACTTACTGATTAGAAGGTTGGTGGTTCAAAATCACCAGTGATTCTGAAGGAGAAAGATGTGGCTGCCTGCTTCTGTAAAGCTTAGCGCCTTGAGAAATGTATCATCTCCCTTTTTGGAGCTAAGAAGAATGAAGAAAAGTGAAGAGTCACAGAAACAATTAGTCCTTAGGACTAAGGGATCACGAGAACTTCATTCTCCACAACCTTGAGACCAGAAGAACTAGATGGTTCCAGCTACCAATATCAAATTCTGTGAAAGGGCTCCCAGTAAGAGATTCTAGCAACCCAAATCACATCAAAAAAGAGGGAGGGGGGGGGATTGACAGCAATAGTGAAAAAACTTGTCAGCTATCAAAATTGTACTGCTTTAGGAGTAATACAGAACTGAAGTTAAAATCACACTTCAATCATCCACCACTTGTTGTAGTTGTTATTGAATCCACTCTTTTGGAATTAAATATCATTTTAAAGAAAACAAAACTAATATTCATTCTGTTGTGGAGTGAATGAGAAGAAGGCAACAGAACACAACAGAGAAGAGTCAGACCTTTGCCCAAGTCTAACATACATAAAATAGGGTAACAGACTGAGAACGGATTAGCTGGAGATCTCAGGCAGTAGTGAGTTTAAGTGAATGGGTAAAGAACAACTTGACAAACAAGGGGAGAAAGGTTGCACCACAAAAGCAAGATCATCAATATCAATGAATTGCACATGTAAAAATATTTGAGTTGTTCTATGTCCTGCTGTCTATCCCCTCAACAACAGCAGCAAGATCAATTTAATTTTTTTAAGAAAGAGAACATCCCAGAAGGGAGTGGAGAAACATAGCATGAATCCTAGTTCCTAGAAAAACACATTTTTAATTACATCTGTAACATGCACAAACAGTACTAATAATTTAAGCTATGCTGAGCCCAGGTGATTAACTGGTTTCAATTTCCTTTCACAGCTTTTCACTCCCTCTGACAGAGGTGAAGATGACGTCGTGTGTTCTGCTCCTGCCATCTACAAACTCTCCGTGAAAACAAGCAATAAGAAGTAGGCACTGAGATCTATAAATCCCTTCTGAAGGGGAAAACACATCACGAAGAAATGTGGTTCAAGCTGCAGGTGAGAAATCATTAGTGGTTTGGGGGGGGGGGGAGTTAGTGAAAATGAACAGAACAGAAAATATCACAGTTCATTTAAAATAGTCGATGTGCAGACAGTTTCACGGAGAAGGTATTTGTTTCTGTCGTATCTGCCTATTCAGACATTTGCACGTTTTGGGTAATGACGAATATCTTCTGGTTGGTATTCATTGTAGAAACAAAGAGGAAGGGAGAGAAGTTGGAAAATATGGTGGCAGTGATAGATATGATGCTGGAGATGGAATGACAGAATTATACAAGACCCAGTGATGACACCAAATACCTATGTCACAAAACATCAACCAGTTCAATATTTCACGTGTATTGTTAAGGAACATTGATGTATGTCCATCATGTGATAGGTTCTCCATCAACATGGAAGGACCAGGATTCTCCCATGATATGATCTGACACAGTGTGGTCAGTTCCACGATGGGATCTTCTGTGAAGCAGCCAAGCAGGTTTTGGAAGAATAATGTAGAGTACTACTTCCTTAATCTGATCATAGTCAGGATACAATTGAGGGAGGTTTCCTTCAAGGTGTGACTTCCATTTAGTATAGATTGACAATGCATGGAAGCTCACTTTCTTCTCCTGCTGATTGTTCTACTGCTCCTGTGTCTGGTTCACGGACCTCCTGTCATATCGCTTGCAAATCTCAGGAGTCACTGATGGACTGTTGAGCTCTGTCAGATTCACTCATCTCAGCACCCACCAATCTTAGGTCTTCATGTGCCTGCTTCCTGTTCATCAGTCCCTGCCATTAAAGGAGTCGGGAGAAGCCTCCAACTCACATCTAACCCCCTTACCCACATCCACAACTTTGTCAGCTCTTTTTTAATAGACATCTCTTTCTATATACACACTTAATTACCCCTCATGGCGACATTAGAGATATTTAATTATCATATCTTCCTACCTATCATGTACTTCTTACTATGGGCAGGAGGTTTTTATTTATCTTTCAAATTTTTTTAACATCTATTAACTTAAGTGCTTTTCATTACACAAACAAGCTCTCTCATTTTTCATCCCAAAGAGCTTGGTTTTATGATGTTGTTGGAGGGTCAGCAAACCCCATGGCTACTGACCTTGACATCTATGGAGGGGAAAGACCCCAAGGAGTATCTATTTTCTGCACAGTGCAAGAACTTTCAGCTCTTTCCCCATCCCAAAGTGATTTGAACTCAACTTCTTTACAGAACCTTCCTTGGGCTTTGAAATGCCTGCTTCTCCCTTCAACCCCAGAGTTTCAAAGATCATAGGAAAACTTTCTGTGAATCTACTTGAATATTCATGTAACAGCTCTGCAAAGATCATCAAGAAGTTGGTGACACTAGTTGCCTTTGGGGAGGGACACTATGTGCCTGCATAATTACGGAGAGAGTTTATTTTAGCCTTCTGAATCTTGAACCATTTGACGTATTATGTATTTTAAAATAAATAACCTAAAAGCTTAGAAAATCTTAGGCAGATACTCAACTTACCTAACAAGTTTCTCCTCCTTGTCAGAAATCACTGCCAACAGAAGCAACAACAACAACAACAACAACAACAATAAGCCCCACAAAATTCACTGTCATCAAGCAGATGCTGGCTCATGGTCAGCCTATAAGACCAGGTAGAACTGCCCCCATTCGGCTTCTGAGTCTGTAACTCTTTATGGGACTATAAATCTTCATCTTTCTCTCAAATGCCAATGGAAGCCCATCCCATATGCATAGAATAAGCAAAGGGATAAAGTCCTGAGAAGGTGAATATCTCCTTCCATATAGGACCCATGGTTTACAGCTGTGGCATGAAAACCCAGTGAACACTAACTTGTCCAGTCATATGCAGAGAGATCGCCTGTCTTCTGCCTCTTTCTTTCAACCAAGCTTCTTAAGGATAAAAAAAATGGTCCGGTCCTGACAAGTGAGGTAATTAATGTTATTCCTTAATTACTGACTTAAATGAAGATTCAATGTCACATGTGCCCAATAAAAGACATATTTTATGAGCAGAAAGTTCCCACAGATGATTTAAAGAGAACAAACTCATCAGACAGTTGAAGACTGATTCCAAGAATGAAGAGCTAGAAAATACCTTGAGATAATTAAGCACATTTCTCCTGAAATTCTCTGATAATGAGCACCAGGCTGTCTGGGTTGGAATGGGAATTTGGCTTCCAGATGCATTTTCTATGCCTCAGTTTCCCTTTCTGAAAAATATGAGTAATGATAAGAATTTCCTCTTGAGTCCCTAAAGAGGTTAAATGAGGTGATGTGTGTAAGTTGTTACCTGGTACTCTCCTCATATCTCATTTGCCAGGACAGGGTGAGAATGCTATTCCAACTGCCCTCCTCTGCAGAATTGCCCACGAATGATGTTAGCCAATTCTCCACAGAACTTACTCTAGTCCAGACCCACAGCCAATGACTGACCAAAGTGACCCTTTGCTCAAATCGGAATTAACACCAAGGTCTGACTTGTATTTCAGAGTCTTCTAGAATAAAGTGAGATGGCTCCCTGGTCCAGCCTTCATCCTTTTTCTTGCCTGATTTCAAGTGTCTGCCTACATTCCCATCCCATTTTGAGTGACTTTCTCACTGGCCTCATAGCTGGGTTTTGTGTCAACTTGACTGGGCCAGCATTCTCAGTGGTTTGGCAGGTAAGAGCCTAGCAATCTCCCACGATGTGACCTAATACAATGTACCATTGTAGACTCATGTATAAGCCGAGTATGTTCCAGCACATTTTTAATGCAGTTTTGTGGTAAAATTACTTGTCTCAGCTGATATTCAGGTCACAGCCCTGAAGTAATCAAAAGGCCTTTGCCTCCAGAGTGTGACCTACCTCTGTTTCAGTGGACTCTGGAAACAGGCTTTTGCACTGCATCTGGATCCTGTGTCTGACTGGTTGACTTCTGGTTTGTTGGACTTGTGCCAGCCTACTCACTGCCTTTGATACCAATGCACAGTGACCGCCTAGGACAGGACAGAGTTTCTTTGAGTTTCTAAGACTGTAATCCTTTAGGGAAGTCAAAAGCCTTGTCTTTCTCTTGAGGAGTGACTGGTAGTTTCAAATCGCTGACCTTGTGGTGAACATACTGCTTGCCCATTCCAGAAGCTATCAGCAGCATGCCATCTGACCTACTCACCTTGGGTTCACTCATCTCCCCAGTCCCAAATCTGATCAGCTGCCTTTGAGTCATCTGTCTCCAGTCAGCAGCCTGTGGCCTTTCTCAGTGAATTCATGCTAGTGTTCACAACTGACTTGAACCCAGACTGGACTTACCCACTTCTACAACTGTGCGAGCTCTTGTTGACATACATACAAATGTGTGTGTGTTGATAGGTACCTACATAGAAATAGAGATGGAGATATCTCACTGGCTTTACTTCTCTAGTGAGCCCAGCCTGACACACTTTCTTTACCACCCCTCACCAATCAGACAAACCTCTGTCACATGCTCCCTTGGAGTTCTCCTTCATGATACATTGATCTCCCCACTCCATTACCTTGTCTCTCCCCCACAAGAAAGGAGCTGTATCTGCTTGTGTCCACCATTGTCTTATCAGCATCCAGCAAACATCTTGGCAGTAGGAACTCAATCAATATTTGCTGCTTGGAGAGATGGATGGATGGATGGATGAGCTCGGGCTTCTAAATCTGGCCATGTAACTAATTAGCTACATAACCTTCACTACTTCTTCTGCTGCTGCAGATTTCGTTCTCTCAGCTGTGAAATGAAAAGGTTGCACTCGTTGACCTTCAAGATCCTTTCGGAATTGCAATTGCTGAATTCATAAAACATCACTGGCATGCAGATTTCTTTCACTGCAGGTATTGTGGAACCAAACCAAAAAGTGACATTTACTCCACTATTCTTTGGCAAAATGTCATTTTCAATGGCGCTGAGACTCCGTGTGGTCTCATGCAGTAGTTGTCAGCAATCTAGAGCCATTGCAATCCTACAACTGTTACCAAACAGCTGGACTCACCAAATGGTTAGTACGCATTAGAAAAATACATGCTGACAGTCAAGCCTTTTGTTAAATGAAGTGCTATTGAGCAACGTTTAGAGATGCTCTTGACCAAAAGAAAACGAAAATGACAATAATCCAAGGACAACATGATTTGGTCTGAAGCACTGCTCAAAGTAAAATGTGTGTCTTTGAGCGATGTTTAGTGATTACTGTCATATTGAGAGTTTTATTTTGAATTTAGATGGTAGCCTTGCAACATATTCAAAATCATGGCAATTTTATTTTGCTCTAAAGATCTATTTTTTAACTATCATAATCTATTTCATCTAACCCAATGTATCCAAAATATGATCATTTCACCCAAACAATTAATTGCCATCAAAATGATTAATGTGCTCATTCCCATTATTTTTTTTCTCCTCCTAAATCTTGGAACTCCACTGTGGACTTGACACATATACAGCCCATCTCCATTGGGATTCCCCTGTCTCACGAGTCCCAAAAGCACTGTGACTGGTAGCTGTTTTACTGAGCAATACAGGGCTAGTGCATCCCACCAAGGTGGGCTGTGGGTGGGGACTATTTTAAATAAAATGTTCAGAGGAAATATGTCAAGGTGACTAGAAAAAATTACTTTGACCAAAATCTAGATGTGGGGAGAGTTTCAGAGAAAAACAACTCACTAAGGTCTCAAATGAGCTTGGCATTTTTGAGAAACAGAATAAAGGTTACTGCAATTACAGCCAGGTGAACAGGGTGGCCAAGGAACAGAAGGATGGGCTACAAGGTGCAAGCTGGAAACCGATCAAGTGGGTCACAGAGCACCACACAGTATAAATGTGTGTGTTTGTGTGTGTGTGTGTGTGTGTGTGAGAGAGAGAGAGAGAGAGAGAATTGGGTGAAGGCTTACAGACCAGCTCACTTTTCATCCTTGCAATGAAACATCTCTTATTCTACTTGCTCCCTGCCTCTCCTATTTCCATTTCTCCTCCTTCCCTAATCTTCCTCAATGCCTCGATATATTTTTGTATTAGTGCATTTAAAAAGAAAAGATAGTTCATCTTTTCACTTGACGTGGCAATGAAACACATGATAAAAGTCCCTACCTGCTCCCCCATACAACATCTGGATCAGAACTGTAATCTGCCTATAAATAAGAAATGAGGATTTTGATCAGGAAGCTTTGCAATCTGTTCAAAGTAGTCTGGGAATACTTGAATGCCTAACAAATCTCCAAGTAAATTAAATGATGCTAAGACAGTTTTATGGCCATAAAATTATTTTATTATATTCCACATCCTCTTTAAAATAGATCAGCTGTTGGAATGGAGAAAATGTTTAGCTGCAGTCATCCTTTTACTTGTGGCCTTTTGACTTATGACAAAGCCAGCGTCAAAGACATGGGTGGCAGTCAGACAAGCAGGTGCCATGATGGAATTAGACATACAAGGACAGGCTTGGAAGAGAAAATGAAGAGGACCTGGGAGTATTTATGATCTTTTAAATGACATACAAGTCTGGCCCTGAGCTGAGGGGAGAGGAAGGAAAGCTTGCATCAATGTGCCGCCAAGGCTGCGATGTAATCTAACAAAGGCCACCAGAAGTCCTGGAGCCAAAGTCAGAAATCAGAGTCTCTTTTCAACATATCTGCCTCAGTATACCCATCATTTTCTGGGAGCAGCCCAGAGGGGCTTCCTCTTTTACACTGACCCTCTACTCTACCCACCATGACTTCTTCTCTTTCTCCTGATAACCTGTTCAAAGTAAAATGAGACAAAGACCTCACTTCTAAAGAGCATTCTGACTATCCCTTTTTTAAAGGAGAATTGTGTCTTCTTCTGGCAGTATGGTAGTATGTTAATTACTCTTCATGGTAGTATGTTAATTACTCTTTGCCAATGCCATCAATCAAAGATATCAGTTCTTCTTTGCTCCTCCTTATTCCTTTTCTAACTTTTACATACATGTGGAGCGCTTGAAATTATAGTGGTGTGTTAGATTGGGGGGAGAGAGAGAGAGAGAGAGAGAGAGAGGGAGAGAGAGAAATTTATATCGAGAAAATAGCCTACAAAACTTGAGGAAATGTGTAAATCCAGTCTGGATTCAAGTTCATGGGTCACATGTTAAGCTCAAGGCTTCTCATGACTGACTTAGCTTGAGGAGGCTGATGAACCTCAAATTGACAACCAGACCACAAGCTAGTAGCTGCTGAGGGAGATGAATGCAAGGCGATCAGGTGAGATTTGTGACTGGAGAGGCGAAAGAATCCAAAGTCAGCAGGTCAGATAACAGGCTGCTGATGGCTCCTGGGATTATCAGGCAATACGGCAAATCATTGGCTCAAACCCAAATAACCAGAACTTGAAGGGAACAATGCAGGATCCAGATCCAATAACATTCAAAAAAGCTCCTTCTCATAATGCACTTACTCTGGCAATGGGACACACTCCTGAGACAATAGCCTTTCTATTGTATCAGGGCTGTTATCTAAGTAAGGGAAGGGGGTTGCTCCCTACCCTAATCTTTTTATGACCACTGACAGTTGATCCCATTTTGAAATTGGTTACATTATGGGAAATTACTAGGCTTTCAGTGCCAAAACCAGTGATGAGAATCCTGGTTCTGTCAAGTTGACACAAAGCTAACTATCACACATAACTTGGGTCAGGAACACCTTCCTCTTCAAAGTGACATCTTTGTTCTTTAACTCTTTAAATACATCTTGTCATCATTCAACTTCTTGCCTGCCACTTCCATGGTCTTGGATCGAGGATCCAGGTCAAAAGCAATGGTTAAACACTTCATAAGGCAAGATACATATAGGGTATATCTTTTTAAGATAAATATTTTTAATGTGGGCTCTAACATCTCTTATCACAATTCATACATTCATCCAGTGTTTCAAGCACATTTACACATATGTTACCATCATCATAGTAAGAGCATTTTCTTCCCACATGAGCCCCTGATATCAGCTCCTCATTTCATCTCCCTTCCTCCCCTGACTGTCCTCCCTCATGAACCCCTGACATAGATTAACCTATAACTCTAGTTAACTATTATTTTCTCCATATCTTACATCATCCTCCATCACCCCTCACCCACTTTTCCATTATCCTTCCCCCTGGGAGGAAGTTCTAGGTTAATCCTTATGATGGATTCTCCCTTTCTTCCCCCCTCCTCTAATCACCTTGGTATCTCTTCTCTCTTAAATCCATTTATTTTGAGATATGAAAGCAAGTTAACATGGCAAACAAGTATAAGTGGAGGAGAAAACACATACTACATGATCATCAGGGAAACTAGGAGTAGAAGATGCCCCTTGAAGTCTGCCCTGTAGCCTCCTAATGTGTGAGGAAAAAAAGAATTCATTTGTGAAAGCCACTCGCTTATGGGAGGTCTGGTAACGTTAGACAACAGGGACAACAGTCAAGCAGTGCAGTGATCATCTGATGTCTCCGTGGCATCATCCTGGACCCAGACTCCTGCTATAGTCCTTTCTTCTCAGAGTGTGTCTATGTCCTCAAAGTCATGTCATGCTCCAAAATGAATGCAGAGATTCTGGCACCAGGGCTGCATTCCAGCGAGGGCGTGGAAAACCCAAAGTGTTAACTCTTGTGTGTGCCTTCAAAAGAATTCTTTTTTTTCCCTAAAAAGTCCTAGGAGAAAACTTCTGCAGACAAATCATTAAGTATTCCTTGCCACAGAGGTGTCTTGGAAATCTAAAGAGGCCCGAGCAAGTAGCTGGTATGTCACAGTCAGTTTCAGACTTGTTTCTGAAAAGAAGGTTTTCATTTAAAATAGATTAAAGAATGGGGTTTTTCCCAATTACTTCATAAACAGCACATATTTATGAGTACAGTTGCTCTAATTCAATTGACCGCTCTAAACTTGCACATAATTTGCCTTGTCCATGTAACCTATGCATTTTGTAGTGCATTTCCACTCTGGTCAAGAGTCATCTCCTTATGAGTATTGTATTAGAGAACGTCTTGGTTTTCTGCCCAGGCCACCAACTCATTTCTGAAAACTGCTCTCTCAGTCAAGAGGTAATATAAAGAACTACTTATCCCACAGAACAGATCTGGTGGCAACTCTGAGGTCAAGCACTGGTGGCACTTTGGGATAAGCATTAAACTGCCAACCCCAAGGGAAAAGGTTCAAATCCACCAATATATCCTTGGGAAAAAGATGAAGCTGTCTACTCTTGAAACAGGCTCAATACCAGTTTGGCTTTTGTGTGTGTTTTTGGGGGGGGAGGGTCCTGGAAACGCACTTCCAAAGTCCCTAGGAGGTACAAATGCATTGCCCTTGAGAATAACGCTCAGCGTTGGGCAACTCATTACGAGATCGGCAGCTCAGAACAACCAGTCACTCCTCAGAACAAAGAGGAGACGTCCTGCTCCCATAAAGAGCTACAGTGTCAGAAATCCAGGGTCAGGTCTACTCTGTCCTTTAGGGTTACTCTCAGTCAGAATTGTCTCCATGGCAGGGAGTTTTTCAAAGTAACCTAAAGATTGGTGGATTATACTCACCCCAGTGGTGCCATCAAAGAAAGACCTGGAAACCTCTTTCCAGAAAGATTACAGTCCAGAACCCATGATACAGCAATTCTACTGTGCACACAAGAGTCCCCACAAATGAGGATTGATTTGATGGCAATGGGTTGTGGTTCAAGATTGACCCAGGAAAAGAAACTAACCCAAGTTGGGAAGATCAGTTTTCTTTAGCGTATTTAATGTGGGAACAACTTTTTTTAAAAGTCTCCATGGATCACTGAATAGCCCACCCAAAAAGCCACCCCATTAACACAGAGTGGACCCCAAGTTACAGCCATCCTCTCAGGCAGAGTAGACCTGTTTCCAGGAGAACACAGCCTCCATCTTTTTCCTCAGAGGCACTTGGTGGGCTTGAATCAAAGATCTTGCCCTTTGCCACATAATGCTTAATCAACTATGCTGTGAGGGCTCCTGCATTTAAATAAAAGTCAATAAATAGATAAAAACTCCCTGTCATCCAGTCAGTGCTGAGTCATAGAAATCTCATGTGGGTTTCTGAGACTGTAACTGTTTATAGGAGGAGAAACCCCAGTCTTTCTCCCAAGTAGCTGCAAGTGATTTCGAACTGCCAACCATGCAGATCACAGTCCAACATGTAACCACTACACTGCCAGGGCTCCTGTGCATTCGAGCAAAAGACATGCAAATTCCTAAGTAATGGGGACCACAATCACCTGCTATGCCTCTGGGAAAAGCCAAAGAGCCAGGTTGCAGGCAGAAGAGAGGGAAACAGTGACAGTGCAGCCGTGATTTAGCTGAAGCTGTGTGGATCAAGATTTGTATGGTTATTTCCCCAAATGTCCTCTTTAAGCAGGTAAACTGAAGGAAACATCAACAGCTGGTGTGTCAGTTGCTTTCCAAACTGCTTATATTATGATGATGTAACCAACACAATCCCAAGTCTTCCCCTCTGTGGTTTGGGACGACAGGAAACAGCATGAGTTGTGGTGAGTTTTGTTTTGTAATGCAACCCTGTGGTATGATGGCAGCATAATCTGTTGTCAATTCGATAGTATTAAGAGTGAAGGGGAGTAGTTTAGTCTGTCAATCAGGTTGCAGCTCAATGACCTCATTTGGAGGTGCCATGGATATAAATAGCTTGCTGGAGGCAGGACACACACAATCCCTGTGAGACATTCCTGTTGAGAAGACACGTGGAGCTACACTAAGAGCCCTGGAGCTGAAGGAGATCCCTTCCAGTGCTGAGAAGCTTCCATTGCCACTGAATCCACAAGATTCTCCACCACTGGCATGTGATCTTTCAGCATTTGGCATCACTGAATGTGTTGTGTGAGTTTGAAGAGGAATTGAAAGATTGGTCTTGGGTATATAGGCTAATATCAGACTTATGGACTTGATCTGAACTGGCCTGGGATGTTTTCTCAATATTCAATTGCTCTCATTTATAAAGCTTTTTCTTATACACATATGAGTGTCTATGAATTTGTTTCTCTAGTCATTCCTGACTAACACAATCTCCATCTTCACCCTCATCCCCAATTCATATTGTAAAGGGGTACCTATTACTTCCTACCAACAGAGTCATCTTACCTGCTCTAAATAATCAATCGCCGGTATGAAGGGATAAAAGGAGCCCTGGTGGTGTGGTGCAGTCGTTAAGCACTCAATTGCTAAACCAAAACCATCAGGGGCTCCATGGGGAAAATAAATAAATGAATCTGCTCCTGTTAAGATTACAGCCTAGAAAACGTCTTGGGCACACCTATTCTTTCCTATAGGATCCCTGTGAGTCAAAATTGGTACAAAGGTAGTGTAAATTTCTTCTGCAAATATAGTAGAGTCCTGTCATATACCTCTGGATAAAATCTTATCCAAAAATATGGTTTCTTTTGTCATATTTATGAAGACAGTGTGTCTTAAATAAGATTGCATCTTTCTCTCCCTGCTACCCTGCACGCCCCCCCCCGCCCAAGTTCTAATTCCTGGTGATGGTGACTCCACATGGTAGAACTGTGCTTCAAAGGGTTTGGGATTTTTCGACATTCCACTTTGAATAAAGTGAAGGTTTACAGAACAGATCATCATTTTACATTCAACAGTTCATATGAATTTTGTTTCAACTCATTCTCTGCTTTCCCCTCCATGTAGCATTACTCATCCCACTTCTGCCTGTGTCTCGGGTTTCCTTTCTGCCTCCTTCCTAACCCTCTGACCTTTGTCCTTGAGTAAATGCTGCCCTTTTGATCTTAAGTGGTTGATGACACTAATAGGGGTGAGCTCTGTTCCAGACCTGCAGGGTGACTAAAAGCCATAATCTTTGGAGTCCCATCTGTCTCTATTTCATCTATAAGCCTGGTCTTTGCTGTGATTTTTCATTCTGTTCCATTTTCTAATGTGATCCTTTTCAGAACAGCTGATAGTGGTAGCTGGGCACCATCTAGTTCTTCTGATCTTAGGGTTGTGGAGACTGATATTCACGTGGTCCATTAGTCCACTGAACCGATTGTTTCTAAATGCCTTTCAATTTTCATCACATTCATCTCCTCTGGATAGGGAGAGACCAACAGTTGAAACTTACATGGTTACTAAAACTCTCAAGGACCCAGTTGATATTTTCCAAAGTAGCATGTTAGACACTATCCTTGTGAATATAAAACCCCCAAACAAACTCGGTGCCATTGAGCTGATGCCTGATTCAAAGTGATGGGGTAGGACAGGGCAGAACTGCCCCAGGACTTACTGAGACTAACTTGTCATGGGAGTCGAAAACCCTAACTTTCTTCTGAGGAGCAGCTGGGTTTTTAAGTGCTGGCCTTTCTAATTACAGCCCATTGTGTAACCACTACACCACCAGGGTTTCCTTCTGTGAACTATGTTATGCGAATTGACCTTGGTTTCCCCTAAGCCTATGGTCTTCATTCCCAAGGCCCAGAAACTCACTCCAGGTAGTTAGTTAGGTCTAAGCAGTATTCATAACTTTGCCTCTGCATGCACCATCACAGTATGGATGTATTTGCAAAGCTCCCAGTTAAATAGAATCACAGCTGGATTTTATGAAGTGGCATGGATTCAGATACAAGAAGAAACAAGAAGATCTATAAGGAACAAGGAACAGAAGCTGAAGGAGGTAAAGCCCTTACCCCAGACTCAACAGAGAGAGCCTTCCCTTAGAGCTGCTGCACCAAATTTGGATTAGTAGCCTTCTGGATAGTATAGATTTTTTTAGTTCTTTAAAGACACCCACTAGAGAGTTTTCTGTTATAGCAACATGAAAAAAACTAAGGCAAGGAGTATTAAGAAGTTATTGGCTTGCTGATTTGGCTTTGTTGAATTCAATTCATGAAATTGAGTTCTATTTCATTTCCACACCATCTCAGGCTGGCGACTGCACAGATGAATAAGAAGTGGACTTTGCTGAGGAATTTAGACATTAGGATAAGTATCGACACATTGTAAGACGATGCACTATCGTAGAGGCTGATGGGGGGTGATGCTACTTATTATTTCTTCAAAGAAGAAAACCCTTTCAAAATGTAGTTTTCCTCTCTAGCCTATTTCTCTCTTGTTTTTTGGTCTGTTTGTTTGTTTGTCATTGTTGTCTGGACTCAGTGTATAAAGACCCCTACAAGGAGGAGGGGAGCAAAAACAATAGTGATGCAAGAAGAACAAAAGGGAAACATCCGCATATAATTACTTTTAGGTGACTTTCAAACAAAAAAGCTGAAAATGATGCCAGCTTAAGAGGAATTATAGAAATTGTCATGAAAATCCCATGAAAGAGCAAGGTTTTCTCTTAGTCTTCCCTACTCATTCTGCTATGTCTTACTGTTGAAAGAGAAAGAAAGAAGCAGCAAGCTGAGTTCTCTGCCTTCTGGAACTTTTAACCAGCAGGGAATGAGAAATCATATAAATTGCTGGAAATAAATGGTAACAGTCAGTCATTTCTTTTAAAATGGACCATTAGATTGGTGTATTTGCATGTACCATTAAGATTTATTGCGAATTCTCTAATGAAATGACAATGCTAGGGATCTATTCTGTCTAATACAATTAGAATGTGCACTTCTGGAGTAAAAATATTACACCTCCTCTTTAGAGGAAAAAAAAAACCATGTAACCCTTCTGCCATGGAAAATACCAGTGACAATGAAGAAGCTAGCCTGAATGTTTTTGTCCAATTTAACATTTTCCCAACACAACAAAAGCCTTGAGAATTTCACATTAGCTGGTTGTTTGAAGCAAGGCATCTTCTGGAGGAACTTTTCTTTTAATGCAGAGCAAGGGATAATGGAGATCAGGAGATATTAGCTTGTATCCTTTGATGGAAGAGGCAGATTCTTTACGGTTACAGTCATCAGTGAAAACCAATGTTTTGTCTCAGCAAGAGGAAACATAAGCATGTTTGCCTGCGTCACACTTTTTTGTTGCAGACAAGAGCTGAACAGAGTTTCTCAGCGAGGCAGGAAAAGAAACACCACCCTTGTCCAAAAAGATCACTTGTCCATCCCAACCTAGTGTTGCTTGGTGTCATCCAGTCAACTGTCAACTCATAGCCAACCCAACCTACAGGTTGATTTCCAGGAAGAGTTTTTGGTTCTAGATTTGATTTTCACTCCTCTCTTTTGTTTCCATCAATGCTTTCAACCATCAGCCAAACACTCTCGACCCCAAGTAGAAAGACTCCCCTGTGAAAACTGTTCCCTCACACCCCTTGAGTGTTGCTATTTCATGGGTAGAATGTTCTCGCCTTTCATGGGGTACAGCAGGTTCTGCTCCCAGCCAATGCACCTCATGCATGGCCACCATCCATCTATTGGAGGAAGCTTGTGTGTTGCTGTGATGCTGAATCAGTTGTGACAGAGTTTCTAGAGAAAGGCAATCTATGGCTGAAATGTCAATGCAAAGCTCTATGGATCACAGCAGTCCACTCATGGAGATGACATAGATACATGTAGCATTTCTTTACATTGTGCATGAGGTTGCCACGGCATGTATGAAGTTGAAATGACATCACTTCCCCAGCACTCCTTGCATTGTCCTCACAGCTCCTATAGTTTACTCTAGAGGACCCAAACCACCATGCGGAAATCAAATCCAATGCAGTCCCACTGGGAAACACCTCCCTAACCCTGTAATTTTATTGTCACCTTTAAGTGGACCTGAGTAGTTTTATGAAAACTCAAAACAAACGTTTTTAGTATGGATTACATCTCAGTATTTTAAAATTCCTCACATGTGGACCAGGTGACAACCTCATGATAAATGGAAAAGATCTAAGTTATCAAGACTATATTACATGTGGGCAAATGCGCTGTACAACTTCATTAAAGAGCAAGGTGTCACTGTAAGGACTAAGAGGTACCTAATCCAAACCATGGGGTTTTCAATTGTTCCATATGCATGTGAAAGCTGGACAGTGAATTCTAGTTTTGGCAAAGAATATTGCAAGTACCATGGAATGCCAGAAGAACGAATCTCTCTTGGGAGAAGGAAAGTCAACTTTCTCCTTAAAGCTGTGGATGGGGAGGCTTCATCTCATATTCTATGAAAGTGCTTTCAAGAAAGACCAGTGGGAAACTGAAATGATTGGTAACAGAGAAGGTGAGCAAACAAGAGAAGCCCTTCAATGGGTGACACAGTGGTTGCAACAATGAGCTCAAACTAACAGTCGTGAAGATGGCCCAGAACCAAGGGAATGTATCCTTCTCTTGTACATAGGGAGGATAAGAGTTGAAACCAAGCTGATGACACCTCACAACAAAGATTTTTGAAGTCTTTTAAAAATTATTATTACCACATGAACTTTATATATTAAATGCGAATCCACAGGAAGTTGGAAATAGTAAACAGGAAAGTGAAAGCTTGATAAGAATCCAGGAGCTTTGTTTAACATATATTTTAATAATATGAATAATTCAAAGCTGCCTCCTGGCATCAGAAAAACAATCCAGAATATTCTTCAGAGACAAATTTTAGTTATTTGAGATTTAGTGTTATGATGGGTTTTAGCTATATTCAAATGGACCATTATAAATATAGTATGGGTAACTCAGGGGATACCAGAACCCCTGAGGGAAGAAAATATTCAAGAAAAATATGTGGTTTGTTACAAACTCAGAGGCTTTACAATATTTTTTAACGTTGTATGTACTTGAAATGCCTATAGTGTACTAAACTACAAATGAGGAAATCGAGTGTGAAATTAAGTGAATTGCTGGGTAGTCAACCAGCTTAAGTCTATCAAATGGAATATTCGCTGAAAAAATGGTAGAGTTGCTCACTCTACAGAGAGTTCTTGTGGACTACATATGTTTGGAAAATAATCCCAAAGAGTAGAAACCCATGTGGATCAATGGTTTCCTCAGTTATTTCCAAAAATATTGTATCCAAGTAGATATCCAGAAAGTGCTATAAATAGATTGTACATCTAAAATTATCCTTATATCCATGTGACCTAGCCAATATGACCACCCTTTGTCTGTTTGTTGTGTTGTGGTGTTTTTTGTGTTGCCGTGATGTTGGCAGTTATGTCACTTGTATTTCAAAGACCAGCGGGGGCACTCAAAGTGAACAGGTTTCAATGGAGCTTCCCAGACTAAGAACTGACTGTGGAGAAGGAATAAGCTGCCCATTTCAGAGGAATTAGTCACCCAAAATCCTATGGATAGCATCAAATCACTGTCAGTTACTGAAGTAGAACATTGTCAGAAATAGTGCCAGGAGATGAACAAAGGCATTCAAAATATGACTAAGTAGGAGCTGCCTTCTCAAAGTAAAGTCTACCTTAATAGATAGAGTAAAATCTGCAAGAGTAAGGTCTCTGGGACCTTAGATATCAATATTCTAGGTATAGATGAAATGGACTTATATGGGCCATTTTGATTGAGAAAATCATATGGTTTTCAATGCTGGAAAGGACAGAATTAAAAGGAATGGTATTCCATTCACTTCATTCCATTCACGAGTATTCTTAAAGTAAATGCTGCCTGTGATAGCCACACATCTATTCTCAATGAAGGAAGTCCAATCAATACAACTATTCAAATTTGTGCAACAATCACTAAAGCTAGTGATAAAGAGGGAGAAGAATCCTATTGATGACTTCAGTTTGCACTTGATCAAACATGCAATCAAAAGGGATTTATAAATATTGGCAATTGTAATGCAAAAGTTGGAAACCAAGAGGAAGGAGCAGGAATTGGAAAAAAAATAGTCTTGGTGATAGAAATTAATCTGGAGATCTCCTGATAGAATTTTGCAAGACCAACAACTTCTTCATTTCAAATACCTTTCATTCGACAACATAAAAAGCAACAGTTGGAATACACAGAAATGAAATTGACAACATATGTGACAAGAAACCATAGAGAAGCTCAATATCAGCAGCTAAAACCAGGGACTAAAACCAAGCCAGGGACTGACTGTGAAACAGACCATCAACTGCTCTTATGTAAGTCCAGCTTGAAATTGTTTTGTTGTTGCTGTTGTTTGTTTGTTTTGTCTTTGTTTTTGTTTTTTTGGCATCACTGCCCTCTGGTGGGAGTGGGAGGCCCAGCCTTCAGCTTGAAAATAAAGACAAGGAAAACAAGTTCACCAAAGTCACAAAAGAACTTTGAGTCTTTCTCACCTAAATTTCAAAAACACCTAAAAAATAGATCTGACACATAGAACACTAATGACAGAAGACCTGATGAGCTGTAGGAGGATATCAAGAACATCATACATGAAGAAAACAAAGTGTCATTAAAAAGACAGGGAAGAAAAATAAGATCAAACTAGATGTCAGAAAAGACTGTGAAATTTGCCAATACCTGAGAGTAGCTACGGCAGATGGAAGGAATGAAGACATCAAAGAGCTGAACAGAACTTTTCAAAGAGCAGCTTAAGAAGGCAAGGATAAATATTACAATGAAATGTGCAAAGACCTGGAGCTAGAATACCAAAAAGAAGGAGCATGCTCAGCATACCCTAAATTGAAAAAAAATTTTTTTAATTCAAGTCTCAAGTTGCAATCATGAAAGGTACTATGGACAAAACATCGAATGATACAGAAAGCATCAAAAGATGGAAAGAATATAGAGTCACTGAACCAAAAAAAAATGTGCTGACATTTAGTCATTTCAAGAGGTAGCATACCGTATATACTTGAACATAAGCCAGCCCCAAATTTTCATTTTGGGTCAGCTTTTACACAAGGAAATTTGGGATGAGCAAAGCTAATGGTACTGAAGGAAGAAGTCCAAGCTACACTGAAACTATGAGCTGTAAACAGGATTCCAAGAATTGATGGAATACCAATTGAAATGTTTCAACAAGCTGATGAAGCAATGGAAGCACTCGTTTGTCTGTATTGAGAAATTTAGAAGACAACTTCTTGGATAACTGACTGGAAGAGATTAATAATTTATACTCATTTCAAAGAAAAGTCATCCAAAAGAATGCTCAAATTGTAAAACATATCATTGATATCATATGCAAGTTAAATTTTGCTTAAGATCATACAACAATGGTTTTGGCAGTACATTGACAGCAAGCTGCCAAAAGTTCAGGCTGGATTCAGAAGAGAAAATGAAACAAGGGATATCACTGCAGACACCAGCTGGATCTTGACTGAAAGAAAATACCAGAAAGATGCTTACTTGTGTTTCATTGGCTGTGATAGTTACATAATCTGGTGTCAATTTGGGACTTGAAAGGATTAAGAGTGAAGGAGTGGAGTCTAGTCTGTAAATTGGGTCATAGCTAATGAGGTCTCTGTGTGGACATGGCCTTTCTCTGAGAATTCTGGGAACTCTGGTAACTGCCCTCTTTAGAGGCAAGGGACACTTATCTCTTTCTGCTTACTCCCTGAGACAACACTTTACTGACAAGACACAAGGCATTATGCCCTGGGAATTAGAGAAGTCACATGGACCTACCCTGATGCAACCAGACCTCTGGAGTCTGAGAAGCTTCCAGTGCTGATATACTTACAATGCCATTGGTTCCAGATGACTTCCAACCCATTGTGATCCTCCAGCATTTGACATCATTGCATGTGTTTTATGAGTCAGAAGAGGACTTCACATATTGGTATCAGACATATGAACTTATGGGCTTGGACTGGACTAGATTGGGATACTTACTTTTAAAAAAACTCATTTTATTGGGAGATAGCACAACTCTTCACAATCCATACATCCATCCATTGTATGTCAAGTACTTTTGTACATTTGTTGCCATCATCATTCTCAAAACATTTTCTTCCTACTTGAGCCCTTGGTATCAACTCTTCATTTTCCCCTCACTCCCTGCCCCCTCTCTCATGAACCCTTGATAAATTATAAATTATTAATCTGTCATGTCTTAAAATGCTTAACATCTCCCTTCATTGGGATACTTTCTTAATGTATAATTACCCTTTATATAAAGCTCTCTCTTAAACACATATGTGTGTCAATGAATTTGTTTCTCTAGTCTACACAGACTAACACATAGACTTTGTAAAGCAATTTGAATGGCTGGACCATAACAAACTATAGACAGACTTGAGAAGAACAAGAATTCTAGAGCACTTAATTGTGCTCATTTAGAACTTGTACGTGCATCAAAAGACATCAGAACACAACAAGGGAACACTGCATGGTTTAACATCACGAAAGGTGTACCACAGGGCTGTATCCTCTCCCTCTATTGATTCAATCTATGTGCTGAGCAAATAACACAAGAAGCTGAATTATATGAAGAAGAATGCTGTTTCAGGTTTGGATACTTATGAACATGCAGATGACACAGACTTGCTTGCTAATAGTGAGGAAAACTGAAAAAGTGCTTACTGATAAAGATCAAGGACTGAACCCTTCAGTATGGATTGCAACCCAATGTAAAGAAAATCAAAATGCCCAAACTGGACCAATAGGTAACATCATGATAAACAGAGAAAAGATTGAAATTGTCCAGAATTTCATCTTGCTTGAATCCACAAACAATTCTCATGGAAGAAGCAATCAGGTCAGACAATGCATTGTATTTAGTAAATCTGCTGCACGTGACCTTTTAAAGTATTGCAAAGCAAGGATGTTAATTTGCGGACTAAGATGCGCCTGTCTCAAGCCATGGTATCTTCCATCACCTCATATGCATATGAAAGTCAGACATTGAAAAGGAAATGGAACAAAAATTATGATTTTAGGGAAGGATAATTAAAGTACCATGGGTAAGCACTCTACTGCTAAGCAAAATATTTGTTTTCGGAAAGATCGCTGCCTTGGAAACCCTACAGGACAGTTTGATTCTGTCCTATCAGCTGACTAGGAGATAAAGTTGACTCAATCACAATAGGTGGACAATGGGTCCAATATAATCCTAAATTTTTCCCACGACACACAGCACAGCAAACCCGCATTTTGATGGCTTTTAAAATGAATTCTCCACTCCCACTCAACCCTTGATGCATACTTCTCAGTGAGTGTTTACATATTTGTTGATGTGTCTGTTACCAATCCTCAAGGGAGTTCCTGAGGACGAAGACTGTATGTCGGTCATATCAGCATCCTGAGGGCCTGAGGCCTGATAAGTACTGAGCAAATGTTTGATGATTTGTAAAGTGACCAGATTTTATGCAGGGGTAGGGGGTGTGGTGGTTTCTTGATTAAAAATTTGGTCTACATGGAGCAACAAAATTTTCATAGAACACAAAAATAGCATTGTAATATATATTTTAATTTTAAAACACCACGGGACATGGACTAATTGCTAAAAAGCAGGACATCTAGTCACCTTATGATTGAATAATTATGAATCTCAGTCACTTATTAGGGATTCTTGGCAGAAGACAAAGAAAGTAGACTTAAAGACCTATATCTGACCATCTAAAAAGTAAGAAATAAAAATGTCTACTTATAGCATAGTTACTTTTCTATTATAATAGTTTCTTGTGCTTGGGTTGAATGTTTTACACAGTAACTTAGGTTCCCTTTAAAAATATTTTTAGGTTCCCTTGCCTCAGTGATATTTTATTTTTTGCAGTGTCAGCATGCTCATCGTTTCAATTCAGGTGGTGCTGTTTCCATTAATTGAGTTTCCCCACCCCCACTTACATTTTAATCTTTGCTTTAAGGCAAATATTGATCATTTGGTCACATACAGATGATTTTTTCAAAAGATCACAGTACTCAAGGGTAATCATATTTATTTTATAAGTTAAACTTCTTTTGAGTTGAAAGATGACCTCTGGGTAGGGTTTCAGCACAAAGTTTACAGAGTACCTAGGGTTCATCTCCGGGGTTCCTCTAAACTCTAAAAATCTAATAAATCTGACCTCTTCTAAGAAGTCAGAGAGCTATTTTTAGAACCATAGAAGACTGCCAGACTATGCCTTGGTTCTATAGTATTGTTAAAACAGAAATACCACAAACAGAAGGGTATAACCAACAGAAATGTATTCTTTCTGTTTAGGAGGTGACAAGTCTAAGCGCAGGGCATCAGCTCTAGGGGAAGGCTTTCTCTCTGTCAGATTTAGGGACGGGTCCTTATTGTATTTCAATATATGTGAGCCTGGAATTCCTTGGAAATCTCCATGTGTCTTAGCATCCATCTTCCCCTAGGCCTCAGAGCTTCTCAACACAGGGACTCCAGATACAAAGGACATGTTCTGATTCTGGATCTTCTTTCTTAGTGGTAATCAGGCCTCTCTGATCTCTACTGGCTTATTTAACCTCTTGTATATCTCTAAAGAAATGGACTCAAGATACAACCTAATCCTATAGATTGCTTGTATTAATGAAGTAACACGATTGCCACCAATCATGCCTGGCTAGCATAATAGAGATTAACATGTACAGCACATAGGATAATTACATCAGATCACAAAATGGAGGCTAATTTCATTATACTAAGAGAATCGTAGTCTAACCAAGTTGACACCTATTGGGGGGATAGGCACATAACAGACTATTGGTTTTTGTTACAACTGTCATCATTATTGCCACCATTGTTATTCTCATCAAAATTTTTTCAACCATCATCCAAGAAGAGTGACTGACTGAGCCCTCTCCAATATACCTGGCTTGAGTTTGAAAGATGGACCCTGACTCATGAGAAGAGAATAATAATAAATGATGTATTTTCATTGAAAAATACATGAGTTAACAGCAAGATCCCAGTTCGTTAAAATTCAGATACAGACAAATAGCGAGTATGGTTCAGAAATAATTGCAGGGTATCCATGGTTACAGAAAACATCGTTAACACCCATTGTTCTATTATATCTTGGGGGACATGGTACCATGTTTCTATAAATAGACTAGAAACTCATACATGTCAACCCTGATCATGGGCAAATCTCTAATTTGTTCTCTCACAGTTTCTCAAGAAGAAAGGAACTTGATTCCAGAGTGGGGGTAGTAGGGAAGGATATGTTTGGGCGTCTAAGGAAGAGTCTGTCGACACAGAAAAGAAGAAAAAGACTTATAAAGGGAAATGGAGCTTCCTAAAATCTCCATCAGCAACTTCTTGGGGAAGGTGACAGCCCTCCAGCTACTGAAGAGTTTCTCCAAAGTACTTATTTGTTTTTAGACAAGAAAGCAAAAAGTTTCGAAGACTCCGAATTGACACAGCAGAGAAAGGGGATTTTGGAGAAAGTCATAGCTCTCAACAGTCGAAGAGAGGGGCAGGGTAGATGGCAGGATGAAAGGTGGCCAGAAATTTTTTTGAAAGGTGGAAAGTAGAAAAGGGTTAGTAGCTTAGCATAAAGCTAAAAGCAAAGACTATGGATCTAGAACAAGTTAAAAGTGGGGTGGGGGACCTATTTGAAGTCTCCCAGGGATGCTCAGGTACCTCTAAAGGTTGGAAAGCAGAAGGCTAAGGGGAAAGAGAGAGAAGATGAAAGATATATTGTACTGTATATTTTAAAAAGCAGAATAATTGATGTAGTAATGCTCACCTGCCTCCTAGTCTCCTTTTCTAGTGGTACCTGAGCACACCAGACATTCATTAACATCCCAGATAAGAGAAAACATCTACAGGAAATGACATATAGAAGTCCCCAATAAAACATGTAAGATCCCTCCTAACACCCCTATGCTGAGCTCCTCCCATCTTGATCATTGATAAATACTGCCTATGTCTAGAGTTTTCATAATCTAAGCTTTTCTTAAAGTCTCACTCTGAAATATGAACGGACACCCAAGAATGGCCATTTAAAGAAAGTTTCTGAAAGTGTCTGCCTCGAGCATTATGCTTTTGTCGGCACTGCTATCGGTATGGGCTCTGAGTGACAATGGCAATTTGGGAGATTAGATAGGAAACTTAGGAGGCCATGAGTTTACATTAGTGGAGAAAGAATAACTCAGAAAAGGAAGATGAGAATGGTTGTACTCCTTGGCACTGTATGATAGCTGGAGAAGAATGGAATCTGAGGAATGTGAAGAATGGAATGGGTATGTTCTGCTGTGTATATCCTCCTCAGTGGCAAAATAAATTCAATTATCTTTTTAAACATTTCTAAGATGAAAGGCAGAGAACTAGCATGTGGCAGGAGGCGGGACTTCAAAAACCGAGACTCCGTAGAAAGCAGAAGCAAACTTCACCATGCTAAGCCTGACTACAAGTAATAACTTCAAAAGATAAAAAAAAGATTGCATCCATGAAGAAAAATCACTTTATTTTTAAAAGCTAAGAACAACTAAAAATCTCTTTGAAATTAAGTATAACATACCATTTGAAGACATGCTCATGAAAGTTGAGTAGATAATAAAGAAGCAGGAAGTAGAAGAAAATGAATTTAAAAAAATGAGGACCCATCCAGAGGGCCCAAGTTTGAATTATAGGGGGTTCAAGAAAGAAAGATGTGAATATAGGCAAAAAAACATGCAATAAATTCAGGAAATTTTCCTATAACTGAATAGTATGAGTTTTTAGATGAAAAATATGTAACACACTGTCCATGCTTAAGAATTATGGTGAAATTAGGTAACACTGGATATAAAGGTAAGAATCTAAAATATTCCAGAGGAAATATAAAACCGAAAGGGCACAAATGAAAGATAGGAAAACAGAAGCTAGAGGAAATGCAGAGCGCTACCATGAACATTCTGGGAAAAGAACAGCATTTCCGGCATAATTCTAGACTTACCCTGCTGTGATGGGAGTTGAAACAGGCTTGAAATGTAGCAAAAAGGACCTGTGGTGGCCTAACAATTAAGCACTCAGTTGCCACCCATAAGACAGGTAGCTCAAACACACCCATGCGAGAAAGGCCGGGTGACTTGTTCTTGTTAGCTAGATAGAGACAGACAAAGGTAAAAATGGTGATGAAGGCAGGAATCAGAACACAAAGGAGAGCAGAGACCTGTTACTCACATACCTCCTTGTTCAACACAGAGCAAAGTCATTGGTAAAGACATGAGATATGAGATATTGAAAAAATTGCATGGAGAAAGAAGGGATGTTTACACTACTTCCATGATGACTAGATAGTCTCCTGGGTTTGGAGTTTGGAGACAAAAGCAAAGCATGAAGTCGGGAGGGGGTGTGTTTAGAGGTACATACCTGGAAAGAAGAGGTGCACTACAGAGGAACAGCCTAGTAGCAGAAGATTCACCAGAAAGCCAGCCTCTACAGAGAAGAGGCATGGCGGCATTAACCCCATGAAAGATTCAACTCCACATTCTTCCAGGCCTTTTGGACTAAGTGTCCTCTGAAATACTTCCCCAAGTATCCCCTTCAATCAACTCACCCTTTCTTTCTGTTCATCTCTTTTCTTTGACTCTGGTCTGAATTTTGTCCCTCACCTGAAATCTTTCTTCAGAGTGGGACAAGAACTCATGAGCATAAAGACTCTAAACTTTAAGCTGCCTCCTAGGCACCCCCCCCCCCAGGGAAATTCTACTGTCACAACAGGTCATAATGAGGTGAAGTCAACCAAAATGGCACCTAATAACAGTAATAATGTTTCAAGAACACAGAGGGAGCTCAGAAACCTTAGGAAGTCACTGGGAGGTGTACCACCAAAATGAGGGATAGCTAAGGCAGAAGATAAAGGATCAGGGAAACAAGGAATCCAACAGGAGAAACAGAAGGTAACACTCTTTCATCAGGATAAAGGTGAAGGAAATGTCAGGACCATCCAGCCAAGAAGCAGGCCAAGAGCAATTGTTTCCAGTATGAGACAGAGGATGGGAAGGCTCCAAGAAGGATAAGTCCCAACAAGAATTGAAGCTATAGATTAACACACAACATTTTGGGTATAGTCTAGAGAGATGGGTTCTCTTGGCAGTGTTCAGCGATGAATTATGCAAAGCTATATGGAACATTATACCCCCAAAGTTATGAAGCTACTAGCTCCAGGAAAGAAAGGGAGAAAAAAGGTTTTCAAGAATAAGCATCGGGCTGAGGCCTGGTGGCGTAGTGGTTGAGTGCGGGACTGCGGCCCACTGGCTTGGCAGTTCAAATTCAGCAGCAATTCTCCAGGAGCAAGGCTGGCCTGTCCACTCCCACCAGAGAGCAGTGATCCCACACACAAAAAAAGAATAAGCATCACACAATATCCAAGTTCATTTATACATAATGGTTCACAAAGCACACAATGTATAAACCCTGAATTCTGGTCACTTATTGATGTAACTAAATGTAGGATTGACTAGGTGCCTGGCTACTAACTGACAGGTTGGCAGTTTAAATCCACCCCGACTAGAAAACCACAGGGGATGATCCTACTCTGTCACACAGGGTCTCCATGAGTTAGAATTCACTCCATGACAACCAACACCAACGTAATGTAGGATGTCATGTGTTCTAACTAAATGTGTAGGATGGGTATGGGTGTGCGTGCATTCTAACTAAATGTGTGCCATTGCATTGCTGCAACAAAACAAAAATAATTATTTTATAATAGATGTTATATACCTTTCACATCCCCCTTCGACCCCCTCTTTGTCTTGCTTCTCTTGGTTTAATGGCCTGGGACACTGACCCATGAGAAACATACCACATCTTCCTTGAATTGGCCAACAGCAGAGATTGGAGTGGGGCAAAGAGTAAGACCAAGGTACTGCTGCCAGGCTCCTTCCCCTGACAGTGTGCTCACACTCCAAGATGTCTACATTGCTCCACTGGAAGTCTCGGCTTCTTAGGTGGCCCTCTTCATGAAGCACTCCCTCCTCTAGCCCTCTAGATCCTCAGGTAATGCAGCTTCCCTTCTTTTACTCAACCCCCTACCTCCTCTGCCTACACCTTTAGAAACACTCCTAGTGTTCAAATTCTCTTCAAAAGACCTAATTTGATTATCTCATCTGCTTGCTTCCCAGACCCCGATGAATTCAGAATTTCCACTGCATCTGAATCTAGTTTGCCTAGAAAGTAGATGATCACAGTATTTCCTTAATAGCTCATGTCTCTTCCCTATAAATCTCTGCAATCATGTTGCTTTGAGATGGTTTGTTTTCTAGTTATAAACCCATTGCAAGGGGGGGGAACTGGAAAATGAAGACGTCAATCAATGTAACATCTCAAGTCCGTGTCAATGGATGCCAATATTTTGGTGTGGGAGCGTCCAGCAGGGTAATAACATGGCATTCCCCCCCCCCCAAGATAATCTCTAGGTATTTGTTCAGTATTTATATAGAAGAGTGTTTCTGTGGGGAAATGGGCAGAAGAAGAGAATGCTCATGGTCCCAATCACTCTTTTTCTCCCCAGGATTGTGCTTCCACTTGAAAAAAATGCCACATGTCAACTGGTTCTACTTTGAGTTTAACCACCCCCACAGTCAAATCACCTTGCAAAAGTAAGAGGGGTTTCAAAGATTTCATGGAAAAGTGGAAGGAAAAGATGAGGGATTCTTCCAACAATGTTTGAAGACTCCTTGTGGTCCCCTTCCAATGACGTAACTGTGAACAGTACCCCATGTAAGAGTCATTCTGTACATATGGTTTGTTCCATCTTGACAACACAGTAAAGGCTTTTTTAGATCTCCAAAGATTGGAACTGGCCCCATGTTCTAACTCTTGCTGTCTTAGCCTAAAATGCCTATGGCTGGTTCTTCTCTAGCACCAGGCTTTGCCTGGTTATGAGTGAACTTGTCAATCAGCATTGTCCAAAGCAGAGAAGCCCAACAAAATCACTATGTGTTTTTTTTTCCATCTGTCTTACACAAATGTCAATTTGTTCTATTTTATAGTCACTTCTCCCAAAGTTCCTTCATGGTGTGTTTACAAAGAGATAGCAATCATGATCCATAGATACTGTGCAAAGAGAAAATCAAATGAAGTGTTTCTATGATAAACATTTGAACTTGGATGAGTTAGACTAATGGAGTCAGAACCCATGGACAGAAACTATTTGCAATTTTCCCTCTGTGGACCCCCCCTCCAAAAAAAGTGTTTAATCTAAGAGTCAAACTCTTATTGTGGTTGAATTTGCCACCGTTATTGCTAAAAGCACAGGAGCAATGGTGACATCTTGTGTCAGGTTAAAAAGTAACAGGTTCTTAATTCCTTGTGGCATCTACCGAGAGCAGCCCTTCTGAAGAGCCCTAACAAAAAAAAATCATTGGTGCCGGCTGCTTTGAGCTGCTGACCAAATTACAAACCAAGGCAGGTGTGGAGATTAATACCTATGGGCTGGTGGAGAAAAGTCCATTTGGCTTTTGACTTCTCCAATGGCCACCTCAAAGACAAAGACACTGAGAGTTTCAGTCTAGTCCAACGCAATCTTCCCACTTGACCAGATGTCTTGGATAAACTGCAAGAGCTCTTGGGCCACTATCAACCGGAAGCAGTCTGAAGGGATCTGTAGAACTCTGTAATAATCACATTTATTTAGCTTACCTCTGATCAATAGGCACGTTCCTCATTTGACTTCATTGGCAGCCCTTGAAACATCACAGGAATAGGATTTGACTGAAAACCAACAGATTGTGAAAGCCAACAGATTGACACATAAAACTCAGCGTTGGCATCCAGATCACTTGCTTTGTGTGTTCTCCTTTAAGAGAAGTGGTCCTCAAGCCTGCCCACACACGATCAGTTGGGGGTAGGGGAGCTTATGAAAACACCAGTATCTGGATCCATCCCGGTCAATGAAATCAGACTCACTAGACATTGGAACCAGATATTGGAATTTTTTGGAAGTCATCCAGGATATGGTAGCATGTAACTTTACTTGCCTTTCTGCCCTGGAGACACAGCTACCATGTTATGAGGAAGCCCAAGTCAAACAAAACAATCACATAGAAAATCCATAAGGAAATGGATCGAGTCGCCAGCCCCCACCCTTGCAATCACCCCATCTAACACTGGGTTGCACAGAGAAGAGCTTCCCCTTCTAAACTTGAGACAAACTAAAGATTCATGAGCAATAGCAATAGACAACTTGAATAATTTTCCCCATTTTTACATGAGGAAATGGAGACTGTGAGAGAGGAAGTAGACTTGACGAAGTCTAGACAATTATGTGGCACAGTCAGAATGATCTGGACTTAAGGGCACAGGCTCTACCTCTCAAATTCAGCTCTTGATCCTGTCTCCAACTAAGACCCAATCAAAAAAACCAAACTCTTTACCCTCAAGTCAATTCTTACTCATGGTAGCCCAGGGATACAGAGAATTGCCCCATAGGGTTTTCCACAACACTGGTATGTGGGTTCGAATCTACATTATTTTATCAGATATCATTGATATTTGGTTAGTTGACATCACAGTAGAGCAGAAATCAGGAAACTCAACTGAGAGCAAGATCTACAAAGACCAAAACTAAAACTGTTGGGCTCTGACATCATGGGGCTCTTGCTTAGTGGCCTCAGGTGCAGAGCAATACATGGGCAAGACAGGACCAAAGAGGTACTCCTTCCTGCACCATAGGCCATTCTCTTGCTCTGGGATCTCATGGGCTGCGATGCTACTAATACATCAGAACAAGACGGGACACATTATCATCAAGGCTACCAAAGTTCATCGAGATCTCCTTGAGGAATTCCTTCCAACAAGTCCTTTAAAGGTACTGTAGACCTGGGTGGAAACACTAGCCAATTTTTTAATGCATTCATTTGCATGGACAAACTTGAAAGACCTGGAGAAAGAGTTTGTATACATAGCACCTCATCTTGCTCCTTAGTTACAAAGCCTGTTTTTCTTTTCCACTTGACATCCCTAGTGATCATTACCTATGCCGCCAAGTCTTTTGAAAAACAACTTGCGTCTATAGCTTGTTTTCATAAAGTGGGTGTGGCAGTCATGTGCTTATGTCAATTTCATGATTGAGATGTAGGGGTGGAGTCTAGCATGTTAATCTGGAGATAACCATTGAGTAGCCAATGAGGTGTCTGTGTGGGCATGGCTTTCTCCTGATACATCTGGGAAATCTCATGATATTTCCCTCATGAAGATGAGAAGCCATCTCCCCAGTTGTTGGGAGTTAGTGTCAGAGACAATTAATCACGGACAAGACAAGATGGCAGTATCTGAGGAGCTGGAGAAGCCACATGGCTTGGCCCTGATGGAGTCAGACCTCTGAAGCTGGAGAGGCCATGTGGAGACCCCTGCCAGTGTTGAGCTGCTTCTGCCACCACTGGATGCTCTTGATGAACCCTGAGTCCTGGAAGCAAGGAGCCAAGGAGAGACCCCTGCCAGCGATGGATTCTGCACCCACTGACCTGTGACTTCATGAGTTGGAAGGAGATGGGTATCAGGCATATGGGCTAATATCGGACTTATGACTTTGAACTGGACTGAGTTGGGATGCTTTCTCAGTGCTCCATTCCTTTTGTATATAAACTCTTTCCTTATATCCATATGTGTGTCTATGAAATTTGTTCCTCTAGTTTACCCGGACTGACACAGTGGGAGTACAATCATTGATTTTAACTTATCTTCTATTGGACATTGAAGAGCTCATCATGAATCAGAATGAACTCTATGGCAACAGGTTGGGGAGCAGAAAAGCTTCAAATTAGACTTGATACCAAGGTCAATTGGCATAACATAATCCACAAAGATACTGTTCTACATTGTATTTTGGTGAGTAGCACCTGGACTTGTAAAAGTTTGGCAGCAGCCATCTAAGGTGCAACTGTTGATCTCTTCCTATATGGAGAAAAGAAGAGGGATGAAAATCAAAGACACGGAAACAAATAGTCCAATAGACCATGCAAACATAGATCTTCATGATCCTGACACCAGAGAAACTAGATGGCGCTTGACTACCTCTACCAATTGTTCTGAAGGAAATCATAGTAAAGTCCTAGAGAGAGTGAAGGAAAGATGTGAAACAACATGAGTTCATAGAAAAGATATGCTGGTCAGCTAGAAACTGGAGGAATGCCTGTGACTCACCCTTCAGATCCAGAAATGAACTCAATACATGGGTCAATTTTCAGAAAACAGATAAGTCCTATAAGTGGAACATAAGGTGCCCTTGGAGTGTAGTGGGTTACAAAAAGGGCTGCCAGCCACAGGTCAGCAGTTTAAAACCAACTGTTCCTCGGGAGAAGATGAGGCTCTCCACTCCAATGAAGAGTTGTAGTGTCAGAAGCCTACAGGGGCAGTCCTACCCTGTCCTACACCATCACTATGAGTCGAAATGACTTGATGGCAGTCAGTTTGGTTTATAGGGGGAGCAGTAACACTGATGAGCTGCATACATTTCAGAACAAACTTTTTGAGATTTTTTAAAAGGCAGCTTTTATCCCAGGAAAAAAATCAGAAACTTAAGAAAGGAAGAAAGATGGAAATAGAAAAAAAACAAGGAGGACATGAGATGCGTGATTTTACACTGGGAGGATTGTAATCAATGGCATGAAACAAAATGTGCATGCATTGTTGAATGAAAAATTGGTCCATACTGTAAGCCTTCACTGAATTCATAATGTGTTTGTTAGGCAGGGTTCTCTAGAGAAACAAACCAGGGCTCTTATGAATTATATTCCTACAGAAGTCTAGCTGGCACAATAAACTTAACTATCACAGTCCACCACTTGCCAACTTGGCATTTGTACACAATTCCTTAGCCATATATAATTTCCAGACATTAATGAGGTCACACTTACACCCAACATCATATATTTAGCATACATATAAATGAAAACACTTGGAACCTATTTGTATCTGCTATGTTATACATGAATAAAGGAAAGATAATCAATAAGCACAAATAAAAAAGAAATAGTGATTACATATGAACCTCACTTTTGCCGTTGTTCACATGGTCACAACTGATAAGTAGAACTATGTTCTTCTACTACCCATTCTTTATTTTCTTTGCCCTCAGTCAGCACCTCAACTGGTCATGAGTTTTTGCCTGATGTGGTGACACAGACCTTCATTCCTGAGGCATCTAGGTCATTAGCAGTCTTGTCAAGATTAGGTTGCTGTACTTTACCATTTACTTTAATCATAGGGCATGGTAAAACTAAAAGATGGCCTATGGGATCTCCTGGATTCCAGACTTTTTCTTCTTTACCTCCATTATGTAGCACCAGTCCAATTTTTCCTTAGTGATCAGGATCAATCACACCACTTAGTACAGTGACACATTCCTAACTATTGATCCAAAGGCATAAGAAGGCCAAATTGGAAAGGGGGTGTTCTCAGCTGCCAGTTCAGTGGAATCCATGCTGGGTTTCCAGGTGGGAGAGTTCCTTCCTTCAGCATCGGAACTCCCAAGCCTAAAGCACATAGAGTTGCTGAGACAGGAAGCAAAACTGCTGAAAGTAGGTCACTAGGAGTAATAGTGAGTGGTGCCACTTCAGTTTCCACCCCTTGGTTTCTGGACCCATGAATTCTGGCTATTGGAGACATAGCACCATATATTGGCCACTGGTTTAGAGCATATACAGGCTACTGGAGAACAATGCTTCAGGCCTGCAATGTGTTGCCACCTAAACGGTACTGTCCTTGTGTCTTTAGGGGGGTGATTCCATCATTTTTTCAAGCCAGCTGCTTCAGGTTGATGAGGAATATGATACGACCAGTGGATTCCATGGGCATAGGTCCATTGTCACACTGCCTTTGCTTTGGAGTTCCTTAATCTGAAGCAATACTGTGTGGGATGCTCTGCCAGTCCACAAATAGCAGTTTTGGCAGAAGCATTGTGTGCAGGGAAAGCAAACATATATCCAGATTAGGTATCTATTCTAGTAAGGATAAAACGTTGACACCTCCATGACAGAAGTAACCCTATATAATAAACCTTCCTGGTTGATCTCCCCAAGGAATCATCCAATATCTTGGACTAGTTGGCATCCACTGCTAGCAGATGGGGCACTCAGCAGTGGCAATGGCCAAATCAGCCTTGGTAAGTGAAAGTCAATGTTGCTTCACCCATGCATAACCCTGCCACCATGTCCACTTTGTTCATGTGCCCATTGGGCAATAGCAGGAGTGGCAGAGAAAAGAGGAAGACTAGTCGCCACAGTGCCTGTCATCTACTCAACTGTTAAAATCCTCCTCTACAGAGGTACCTCTTTGGTGAGCATTCACATAAGACACAATTACCTTTACTTTCTCTTCCCGTTTAGAGAGGTCTATCCTTATACCCCTTGCCCACACCTCCTTGTCACCAATTTTCTAATCACGTCCCTTCCAATTTCTTGACTATCCACCCAAACTATTAGTCACAGTCCATGAATCAGTATGCAATTTGACATTTGGCCATTTCTCCTTCCAAGCAAACTGAATCGGCAGGTGCACTGCTTGAGGTTCTTTCCATTGGGAGGATTTCCTTTCACCACCGGTGTCCAGGAAGATCCCAGAAAGGGGCTGTAGTGCTGCTGCTATCCACTTATGAGTGGCACCCGCATATCAAGTAAATCAGTAAGTCAGCAGTGCCATCAGTCAATCAAGCATGAATTTTTTGTTCTTCAGTCAACTTATCATAGGACACTCCCTAGGAGGCCATAGGTGCCAGCTGGGAAAAGGAAAGTACCGTGACAGAAGTGGAGACTGTGGACATGTGGACCACTTCTTTAGGCAGCCGCCTTGTACCTTTAAGTCCTGGTCTAGCCCAATCTCGTATGTACCACTGTCCTTTAACGAGGGAGTACACATCCATCATTATGACTCTGTGGTTCAGACAATAATCCAGTTCATGAGGAGCAGCTCAGGCTTCATGGTGACTTGGTGGCCGATGGTGAGGTGTCCAGTCTCCACTGAGGCCCAGTAACAGGCCAACAGCTGTTTTTCAGAGGATGGCAGGCCTTTACTTCATGATCTCAAGGGTCTACATTGTGATTCACCACTAGGGGCCTATCAAAGACTCTACCCTGCATCTCTATCTGCGACTGGCACCCCTAGCACCGTTGAGTCAGCTGGATCATATATGGTCCCAGTGGCAAAGCAATTTGCATGGCAGCCTGAACCTATTGCAGAGCCTTTCCTTGTCCTAGATCTCCTCAAAACTGAAAGCTCTTCCTGACACTTGATATATAGGTCACAGTAAGAGAGAGAGAGTGTGTATGTGTATGTATATATATACATATATATAGAAGACAGAACTTTCCCACAATTATTATACTCTAAAATATTAAGCAAGCAATTTACAAACATTTAGTGTGCTAGCCATTCTCACTGAAACTCCCAATATCATGAGGGCTTTGCATGACTCAAGTCAGGATAGTGATCTGCTTCCCTCAAGGCCTATGGGTGGGATTCAAGAGTTATTGTCAATGACCCTTAACAATATAGACCTGTTCACCTACCCCTGGGAGTCTGGAGTCCCTCCTTATCACATTCCTCTCCTTTTCGTCACGAGTCATCCCTAAGCCATTGTCATCTTATGGCCCTTAAGACAGCCCCTGCTTGCAGCATGTCCTGACTGGTGACTAGAGAAATGATGTGCCCTGTTAGGCTAATTAAACAGGGAAAATTAATGTCTGTGACCCTTACTCCTGATCCTCGCTGCTGACCCTGAACACTGGACGCTCTTGGCTCCTCACCCTCATCATGTAACTCCCGCTCTCTCTCCATCTCCATGCAGACCACCATATGGGGTGGAGGTGAGCATGATACCTTGATGTTATGCATGTCTGACTCTTATTGTTATTTTCTTTCTCTCTCTGTGTCATGATCTCTATACCATTGTTATAAAAAATAATAATTATCACTGCACAGCTACCTGTTGAACCCTTGCTGTAAGTATATCAGAGGACTGATCAACCCCTGATTTATATATATATGTGTGTGTGTGTATGTATGTATGTATGTGTGTGTGTATATATATATATATATATATATATATATATATATAATACTCAAGTGAGGGATAGGTTGCCTTCAAAATCCTAAGACTCACCTAGGCATTGTGTCCCCTGTTTAGTTGCTGGGAGGCAGGAGGCAGATGCAATAACTTATCGACATGCTCCACACCACTGGATGCTTAGAGATTTTATTGAGGTAGAGGGTGCCTCAATCTTCATTGGGTTGATTTCCCAATCTCTTTTGGGGGAGGCATCACTGCCCTCTGGTGGTCATGGGGGCTACCCAGCCTTGCTCCTGGAGAGCCCCTGCTGGATTTGAACTGCCAAGCATATGGGCTGCAGTCCTGCACTCAACTACTATGCCACCAGGGCTCAGCCCTTCCCAACCTCTTGCACACAGATTTTGTATCAGTGAATCTAGAGTCTTTGATACAGTTTCAGGAGTGGCATTAATCAGCATAACGTCATGAATATAATGGACAGTGTGGCATTTTATGGAAGAGACAATTTCCCTTCAGACTAAATTATAGCACAGGACAGAAGAGTTGATGTGCCCCTGGGGAACAGTTGTGAAAGGGTATTGCTACCCCTGCCAGCTGAAGCTAAACTGCTTCTGGTGGTTCTTCGAGACTGGTATTGAAAAGAAGCCATTGGCCACATCAATAGCTGCAGGCCATGTACCAGGAGTAGTAATTTGCTCAAGTCATGAAATCACATCTATAACAGCGGCTGCAATTGGAGTCACCACCTGGTTAAGTTTACAATAATCCATTGTCATTCTCCAGAATTCAGGCCAAATGGGTGAATTAAACAGCAACATAGTAGGAATCCCCACCCCTGCATCCTTCAAGTCTTTGATGGTGGCATTAATCTCTGCAATCCCTCCAGGAATGTGGTATTGCTTTTGGTTTACAATTTTTCTAGACAATGGTAGTTCTAATGGTGTCCACTTGGCCTTTCCTACCATAATAGCCCTTATTCCACATTTCAAGACTCTCATGTGGGGGTTCTTCCAGTTACCAAGCATGCCTAATAGTCCAATGATACACTCTGGAACTGGGGAACAAAGAACTGGATGGGTTCTGGGGCCCAGTGGATCCACTATGAGGTGTACCTGAGCTAAAATTCCATTGAAAACTTGACCCCCGCATGCCCTCACTCTGACTGGTGGGCCTTCAAATCAGTTTGGGTCTTCTCAAATTAGTGTCACACACAAAAAGCAGTTTTTAAAAATCATAGTGCACCTTAACATGGATCAGGGTCACTGTAATGGCCTATTCCCTTCCCAAAGAGCCCCACTGTCACTATAGGTAAGCACATGGCTGCTTACCTACATGTTGATGGTTCAAACCTACTGAGTGACCCCCGAGGGAAAAAGATCTACACATCTGCTTCTGTCAAAGTCATTAGTTGGTAGGGGCTGCGTCATTTCCAATGTATGACAACTCCATCTGTGTACAATAAAACAGAACGTGGCTCAGTCCTTCACCACTGTCGTAAACCTCTCAGCTGTCCTTCAGGGCCACTGTGGTTCAAAATGAATTCAGCAGCAAAGCATTAGCATACAAAAGACAGTCTAGGAAGCCCCATAGGACAGTTCTACTCTGATACATGGGCTCCCTAAACCTCCCCCCTGCACACACAGCAATGGTGAGTGAGCAGACACTCTGATAAGCATTGAGGCTCAAGTGGAAAACAAGGCCGACAAGATCATGCTTCCCAGGCACGCCAATCCAAAATTGAAGTTTAAATCCTTTGTGCAATGGCTTTAATGCTAATTCACATTAATTCACTTATTAAATTTTTCTCCAAAGAGATTCAGCATGCATTCCTTAATGTCTTAGACACTGGGGTCATTTATTATTTTTTTCGTCTTTGCCAACAGAAGGTACAAAAGAATTTTATGCTAATCACTCAGCATGAAAACGACTGTTAAATCAACCCACTAGATTTGGAAAGGAAAGGCTGATTGCCTAAGGAAAGCCCAAACAGCATATTATGTCAAGTCGACACAGGCCCTCCTGTTCTGAAACAGAGCCATCAATGGAAGGTTCAGATACTACACCAGCCAGAATCAACTGCTTTCTAGTGCACCTGTGTTGTCTTGAGGGGACATCAAGCATCTCCCAAGGTCAAGCTGTGCACACGAGCTGCTATCTCTTGTAGATGGTGGTGGGCCTCACACACACCTTAGCTGCATGAGCCTGGGTGGCATGTTGTGAGGCAAACAGTGTGTTCCCCCACTTGGCAGGCGAGGAACTGAGGGATGAAGAGATGAAGTCACTGGTACAGGAGTGACTATACTGCAAGAAGTCCTGGTGGCACAACTGTCACACCGGGTCACTATGACTAAGAAACAGATTCAACAGCACACCACCACCACAAGTAGCCCAGTTACCTTCCCCGTGACCTTTAATCCTTATGGTCGGCAATTCGAAACCAGCAGCATCTCTTTGGGAGAAAGACGGGGCTTTCCACTCTCGTTACCACCTCAGAAACCCACGGAGGGGTGGCTACGAGACAGCACTGATTCCCTAGCAGTGAATTTGGTTGGGGTTTGGTGAATTTGGGGTTTGGTGGTTGTTTGTCTTTGGTTATGCAGGAGACCCGGGTTCAATTCCTGGCCACTACTCCTCGTGAGCAGCCACTAATGATCTGTCAGTGGCTCAGTGTTGGACAGGTCTCTGCAGAGCTTGCAGGCTAAGACAGCTTGGTGAGCTACTTCAGCCAATAAAACCCTGGGGACATCAGGATCCAATCAACCAATCACTGAGATGATGCGGAACCAAGCAGTCTTTGGTTCGTCATCTGTGTGGCATGTCAATGGTCACCCCAGTCCACTGCCAACTAAGAGGTTGGAGGTTCGAGTCTACCCAGAATGTCCTGTGGGCCTCGGTCTGAGACATTAACCAGGGACCACCCTCAGGAGCACAGTTCTCCTCTGGCACATGTGGGGTGACCAGGAGTCAGAATCAACTCCACAGCGACAAGTGCCCCTGGCCCCTATCACAGGGGTGAAGGTAGCATTTGAAACCCAATCTGCTTACTTCTCATCTTTTCCCAACAACATCCTGCCTCCTGGGGTGTGCATCTTGTGATATGGAAAAACCAAACCCCCCCCAAAAAAAAACAAAAAAATCCCTTCTCATTCTGGCAGCCGAAAGGAGGGGCTCTTTATGTGTCTGGTTAAAAAAGAGAAAGAGAGAGAGCCTGACCTTCAGGTCTAACAGCTGCAACAACAGAACAGAGGCCAGTCACACCTTCCTCTCCATTTCTATAGCTGATTAATGGGCCTTCTGCATGAGAAAAAGCTCAAAGGGACACTGGACAAATTAATCTAGCATTTATGACAGTGTGACAAAGGAACACTAAACACTCTCATTAGTCTACTTCTCACCTACATGAACAAGACTGTGATGTAAAACAGAAAGAAACAAAGAAAAAGATACGTGAACTGCCAAAATGCCCAGAGACAAGATGTAGGATAAGCTGATTGGGGCAGACTCACCAGCAGCAATATGGCGGGAACTTCAGCTATGGTGACACCAGGGAGAAATGGAGGCATTTGAGAAACTTGACTGAAAAAACAAAACAAAAACATTTTGGCACCATTTCTATAAAGCTCAAAAACAAGCAAAGCAAAACAAATGATGAAAAACTCATCTACATGGAGTTAACAACAACAACAACTACAAAAAAAAAACATTTTTCTTTCCAAAAACAAAAGGAAGACAAAATTCAAGAGCATGGTTACTATAGTGAAAGAAACAGAAATCAGGGAGTGAGTCCGGAGTGTTATATCCCTGTCCCAGTGTGTTTATGTTTTCATATTCCTCACAACTGATGTATGTATGAAATTTATAGTTTTAAGTTTATCAACTATGGCGGTTATGTACTTGATGTCAATTTCATGATTGGGATGTAGGGGTTAGCCTGTTAACCTGTAAGATGTAGCCTATTAATCTGGAGATAGCCAATGAGGCTTGTGTGGGGGTGTGGTTTTCTCCTGAGAATTCTGGGAAGTCTCATGGTATTTCCTAATTGGAGAAAAGAGACTTAACTCGGGTTCTGTGAGACAAACTACTGACAGGATGAGATGACAGCATGCTGATTCCTGGAAATTGGAGAAGCCAGAGGAGAAGCCATATGGGTTTGCCCTGATGTAGCCATACCTCTGGGGCCGGAAAAGCTACGTGGAGACTCCTACCAGTACTGAGGTTCTCAGGAGGCCACAGAGAGACTCCTGCCAGTGCAGAGATGTTTCTACCACTACTGGATTCTGCTGATGGACCCTGAGCCCTGGAAGCGAGGAGCCATGGGGAGACCCCTGCCAGAACCAGGATGCTTCTGCTTCTACTGCTGCCGGACACAAAAGACTCTGCACCCACTGGCGTGTGATGGTCCTGGTGTCATTGCACATGCTTCGTGAGTCGGAAGGAGACTTTATAGACTGGTATGGGCTGGTATCAGACACATGGGATAATATCGGTCTTATGACCTTGGACTGGACTGCTTTCTCAATCTTCCATTCCTCTTGCATATAAACTTTTCCCTTATATCCATATGCATGTCTATGAATTTGTTTCATAGACAAATACATTTGTATGCATGTATGGATGTGATGGATTGTGTATGGATGTATGGATGGATTGTGATAAGAGTTGTGTGAGCCCCCAATAAAATGATTTTTTTTTAAAAATAAGTGCCCAATATTACATATAGGGAAATTAATTATTTTGGCTCATATTACAACTTCTTTTCCTTTTATAAACCTATTGCCTTTGAGCCAGTTCAAACATGTAGTGGTTCCACAGGACAGAGTAGAACTATCATCTTGACAAACACCACATCTTTCTCCCACAGAGCAGTCTGTGGATTCCAAACACCAACTTTTCACAGTTGGCAGCCAATCAACCTTCCACTCAAAAACCTGAAGAGAGGTCAATTTTCCAATCTATTTTTCCATGAGAAACTAAAGTTTTGGAAGAATTAGAGAGAATGAACCAGCTGGTCTGAATTGTGGTACAAAAAATTCACGATGCATTTCCCCAGCAAACCTGACACAGATATTTCCTGACCCAGAATTGTCTTCTGAACTGAGCTCACCAACCCCTCAGAAACACTAAACCACTTCCATTAGCCAGCTGCCTCCCTTTCACCAGATGAGACCATTTGACATTTTATGTAACCCCTTTTGAGAACTTATCTTTGGATTCAGTGTGGAACACTGGACTAGCAGTTGTCATAGACTAGGAACACAATGAACGTTATCAGTGACAATATGTGAGTCCCTGACACTACAGAGGAAGAGCTCATGACATGATTGGGGCGATGGGGGTAAACTCAAGCCCCAAATTGCAATATTGAAGGAGTCTGTGCACAGGAAGCATCAAAGAAAATGGAAGGAATAGAACTCAAAATCATAAAATAGACCAGACTTATTGGTCATTTAGAGCCTTGTGGAACCCCCAAACTGGTTCTTAGTCTCCCTTCAGACCTTGGACTGAACTCACCACACTCCCTGTGTTAGAATAATCAATAATGTAAAAGGACAAAGGATTAAGAAAGAAGGAGGAGTGGCACTGGTAAACACTGGATGGAAGTGGGATAAAGGATGGCACATGGAAACGATTGAAATGAAGGAGTTGAGACAAAATATGTTTGAATTTTTGCATGTAAAAGTGATGGTCTGCTCTCTAAATGCTCACCTAAATCACAATAAAAATCTTTTTTAAAAAATCCACCATGAATACTTCCTGTATGCCCATGCAGTGAGTTAAAAATTGCATGACCCTTTAAATCAAAGTGTTCATACATGGGTTCAAAGAATCCCAAGTTTTTCCCAACCCTCTTTTAATGAATATGTATAATCTAGCTTTCCATTTCTGGAGAATTTCCAAATATTCAGGGAGTCAAATCTGAGAACCTAATCCTCACATTTGCTTGCTTAGCACTATCCAACAAAGTGACTTTCTCTTTCTAAAATAAGAAGTAAAAATAAAGTTCAACCTAATATGAATAACATAACATCTCTGCTGCACAAGACTGCTTGAGAGTTGTGGGAAACAAGGATGCTGCTTTGAGGACTAAGGTACACCTGGCCCAAGCCATTGTATGCTCCTTTGCCTCATATGCAAGGGAAAGTTGAACTTTGACTAAGGAAGACTGAAGAGGAATCCATGAATCTGAATTGCGGTACTGCCGAAGGATACTTAAAGTACCATGGACTGCTAAAAGGACAAACTCACCTGTCTTGGAAGAAGTAAGGCCAGAGTGCTGCTTCTTAGAGACAAGGATGGCAAGACTTCATCTTATGTACTTTGGACACGAAGTCAGAAAAGATCAGTCCCTGGAGAAGGACCACATGCTTGATCGAGTAGAGGGGCAGCAGGAAAGAGGAAGACCCTCAAGGAGATGAATTGGCTACAAGAATGGAGTCAGGCACAAGGACAACTGTGAAGATGCCACAGGACTGGGGAGTGTCAGTATGTGTCAGAACCAACTCAATGGCACCTAATACCACCACCAACACCTAAGATTGAATTAAAGAAAGGATTAAAAAAATGTGTTAGGAGCACCGATGGTCTAACAGTTAAGAAATGGCTGCAAACCCATACACCAAGCCAGCTTGACTACAGTTTAAAGAGTAGCGGCCACACAACCGCTCCAGTGTTTGCCCTGCTATCGGAATAGCTTCCTGCCTTGGAGAGCGAGATGAAGGTCCTCTGCTCCTGGGGATGACTCCAGCTGGCCACACTGGAAGACTTTCCTGGACCCCACCAGCACACTTCCATCACCGTCTCTCCCCCCACTCCCCGCTCCCTGACGCACACACCTTCCCAGACTTGGGGAGAGCTCAAGGAATCCTAGTGATGCAGTGGTTAAACACTCAGCTGCTATCCAAAAGGCAGGAGGTTCAATCCCACCAGTCGCTCTGCAGGAGAAATAAGTGACCATCTGCTTTGATAAAGATTTACTATTTACCTTGGAAATAGTATCTGGGATGATTCTACTTTGTTCTACAGGGTGACTATGCGTCCAAAATGACGTAACCGAAAGAGGTTAAAAGGAGCCCTGGGGGTGCAGCAGTTAAGCACTCAGCTGCTAACTGAAAGGTCAATTATTTGAACTTACCAGTTACTCCAGAGAGAAATAAATATGGCAGCCTGCTCCCATGAAGATTATACCTTAAGGAGCAGTGTTCTCTCATATAAGGCTGCTCAGAGTTGGATTCAACTTGACAGTACCTACCAAGCCTAGAGGCATAGTGGTTATGAGTTGGGCTGCTAAGCCCAAGGTTGGCAGTTTGAAACCACCAGCTACTTATAGAAGAAATGTAGGGCTTTCTAGTCCCACAAAGAGCTCCAGTCTCAGAAACCTACCGAGGCAGTTCTACTCTGTCCTATAAGGTCGCTGAGAGGCGGCGTCTATTCAATAGCAGGGAGTTTGGTTTGGGTAACCGTCACAGAAGGAAGAAAGAAGAGGCCGGTGCTCAGTGGGATCTGAGGTCTAGTTGAGGGAGAAAGAGAGCTCCAGGCCTTTGTCCCCATCTGCCCTGCAGTCAGGGAAACCGAAGCTGTCCATCTCCAGAAGGATAATTCAGTATCCAGGGGCCTGCAGGATGGAAGGTGCACTCTCCTGAGGTACCTGAGGTGGGTTTAAGGGAGAACTGGCTATGAGGACAAGACTAAGGGAAATCAACAAGCCGTGCTATAGCACCCTGGGGTGAGCAGCTCCCTGAGAACTGACGTGGAGAGGGGGTGCTCAGGTGCTGCCCAAACCCTTAAACCCTTTAGTGCCCTTAAAGCACAGCGTAGAACTGCTCCATTGGGTTCCCAAGGCTGCAGTCTTTTGTTGTTGTTGTTGTTGTTGTTGTTAAGTGATTTTGGAGGGAACTTTTTATTGTGAATTAAGTGAAGGTGTGGAGAGCAGGTCATCTGTTCTATATTCCATAAGTCCTACACATTGTGTTTCTATACATCCATTGCAATTCCGTCCAAGTACCATCACTTCTTCCACTTCTGGTGTGTTCCACCTCCCCTCCTTCTCTCCTCATTGTTAAGTAATGTTGGAGGGGACTTTTTTCTTTTTTTTAAAATTTTATTGGGGGCTCTTACAGCTACTACAACATTCAGTACATCATTTATATCAAGCACATTTGCACACATGTTTCCACATATATTTCCCAACATTTTCCACTTGAGCCCTTGGTACAAGCTCCTCTTTAAAAAAAAACTCCCCTTCCCCCCC